>JAHMML010000016.1:843354-1062605 GCA_020341155.1 Eciton burchellii | reverse complement strand
AAATAAAYAAWWMACATAAAAGATATAATAAAAATATTAAAATCAATTATATAGATATTTAGATTGAAATATTATGTAACGTTATAATCATGCCAAATGCTTCGTCAAAAAGGAATATACTATTTTATATAATATATATAATTAAATCAAGCATAGAATGACAAAGTATATACATGCAACAATTTTTTGATGAAATATTTTTCGATTTGCATATAAACCTATAAAACATTAAAAAGTTATATTAATAGAAAATATCTTGGCATTTACAAACATATGCTTTGATGAAATAATAATAATAATAGAAATAAAGAAAATATAAAGAAAATCTATGATTTTAAATTTTTATGTTAAATATAAAGTATTCGCAATCGATATTTCATAATATACACAAGATTATAATAAGCATTTCATAATAAATACATTAATTATTTAATCAAGTTTACCATTTATTGAACAAATTAAATATTAAAATTCTATATTAATATTATTAATATTAATATTATTTACGTCTCTCAAATATATTGATATAAGAAAAAAATCATTTTATAAGTCTTATTGATAATTAGTTTGTATGAAGTATTAAAAATGCGAATAATTTATCATTCTACGCCTTGACAAAAAACAACAATATTTCATATCATTGAAAAATTGACCAAAACTACACAGATATATCAACATTTACTGTCTCAGATGCAGATTTACTGTCTCTCGCTGATAAATTGCATGTTATTTTCGTGCTTTATATGCTCACCAATTTAATGACGAACGTTCGTATATTGTAAATATTAATGACTTATTAGAAGTGCACATTGGTCATTACGATAAAGTTAATAAAACAAATTAATTTGCAAATTAGTTTAAAAATTAAAGAAGTCATTTTTATTTTAAGCTTTTGATTCTTATTTAATTTAATTTTAATCGCGGCAGCGCGCGTGAGTCTTATTATTATTATTTATTATTTTTATTTTTATTGTCTTAATAAAGATTTTATAAGAACTGCAGAACGTTTAAATCAGTATTTTAAATGCAATATTTAATAAGAAAACACTTTCTGATGTATTAATGAACATATATATTTATTTCTCAATGGTTCTTAAAAACAACTAAAGAAGAAAGATGCAAAACGTCATACTGAATTTTCTCGTTGATTATTCCGTCAATATAGCAAAGATAAATTTTCTATAAATTTTATAAATAAATTTTCTATTTGATTATTATTTATCAAATAATTAATAATGAATTTCTCTTTATAAAGAATTTTTAAGAATTTTTATACATAATGCATATTGTCGAGGTGAAAATCTGTAGTGTGAAAACGGAACAAGTTCACTAAAAATTAAATATTTAAACCGGGATCATAGATGATCCAATTTATTGGACCATACGCTTTTCCGAACAAAATGAGACGATAATTATATCAAATTTTTAAATGAAAATTCGGATGTATTGGAAAATTTATAATTATGTATCCGTGATATAATTTCAATATGAAAATATCATCTCATAATAGTAGATGTATAAAATATTATATCAACATAAATTCTCCAAATTTTTAAATTTTTCGAGGTGATTCTATCGCATGGCCCGTAAGATCATCTGATACAAGCTCACTCGATTTTTTGTGGAATCATTTAAAAAATGTTTACTGTTTATTAAAATAGTGTGGAAACATTAGAAGATTTAAAAAAATAACTTTATTATACAATAGCAACTATCATATCCGAAATAGTCCAACGTCTACAACAAAATCTTATCCGCGCAACAAATATGTGTATACAAATGGGAGATCTATTCAAAAAACGACATTTACTTTGATAACATAAAGCACATTTACTGTTATAATATTGATTATAAATTATTTTGCAATATGTACATAATAAATAAATGCACGTAATGAAAATAATTAAATCTCAAACAAAATCTCATTTTGTTTTTATTTTATGTACACACAGACACAAACACACACATACACACACACAAATAGGACATACGATAAGTGTCGAGATAAAAATATCGTTGGTTACAATTGATACAGAAATGGTTGGTTACAGAAATTTTAATTTCGGATATGTTATTGAATCTTTATTGTTATTGACTCCTCCAATTCAATTTTAAATTTGGAGATAAAAAATAGTTTGGAAATGAGAAATGGAAATCAGATAAATAGGATAGATTACATAAAGAATGTGTCGTTAAGACCTGCTTCTGAGCCAAAAACTGGCGTATAATTATTAACTGTATTCAAAATTTTATAGCAGATGAAATTGCTTTTAAAACGAAATGTCATCGCAACACGTTATTCTACTTCTCCATGATATATTCAAAAAACACGTTTTACGAAATGTATTCAAGATCAGATTAATCAGATTGACAATTGTTGACAATTATTTGTAAAAATATTAAAAACCATTATGAAAATGGTTTAGATAAAAATAATTATATGATGCGATTTGTATGATTATAAATATATATACTGCGCGTGTTGCACACAGATACACAAATACACAAATTATATATTTTGAAGAGCGCTTAAAATTTTATTTAATATTAAAAAGTGAACTTTAAAATGTTTTTTCATTCTTAATATTTCAGTCAACAATATATTTCTTCCTTTAATACAGAAATTGCGTATTAAATTACTTTATAAAATCACTTTATTGCAAGCTAATAATTTGATAATTGATAAATTTTTTATATCCATAACTGATTTCTTTCAGTTCTATTTCATTTATTCACAAATAACGACTAAATATTTTCAGCAACTTTTTAACTGTCATTCTGTATATAATTTAATTGATAGCATATGCAGCACTATTAGCATATTGATGTGGAATCACGCTAATATTGCCACGAATACCGAATTATTCAAACAAATCATATCATATAGATATATAAGGGGATGTATGAAGAGAATGTACATGTACATGAGAATGTATATGAAGAGAGAAAAAAAAAGAGGTACTATACGTACTATATGTACTTATATATCAATTATTTATAATGAGTCTGCGGACCGCTTCGTTATTACATACTATGAAACTTGTTACTGAAATCTCATGCGCGAATTATCATGATTATGTGTTATACGTGTTATCTCGCTTTAATCTTCCAAACATTATTCTTTTAACATCATTTCAGTGGAGAGTTTTATTGCACGTAAATCGATATTAGAATACAACGAGAAAGCAAGAAATATATTATTTTTGCCTTATTTCTTGTGCGCCATAATTATTTACAAACAGATGCATTAATATCTTTTAATCTCGATTATTGAATCGACAGTTGAAATCTAATGTCTCTTATTCTAACCTTCTTTCTTTTTGTATCAGCTTGTATTATGTAAAAAGCCGTCACACGTCAAAATCAAAGTAAGCGCAAGAAACTCACGAAATAAATATAGAATGACGATATATATGTTAATTGCGCATTGCATATGTAAATAAAAATAATAAAAGATTATATTTTGTTATTTTTCGTTATCATAATTTTTAGATAAAAAATATAATTTTTTACACGATTTTAACAAATAATTATAAAAGTTATGGAAATAGAAATAAAAAAGATATGATTGTATACAATCTCTCAAGAACTATACAATTCCAATTTATTTTCTTTGAAGGTAATATTTAACTTTAATTTAAAAATAAAAATATCTCGTGTATATATGTGCGTATGTGCGCGCGCGCAGATGTGTTCGCTTAGAAACGACAATAGATACGCATTATATAATATTCAATAATTCACGAAAAAATTTTTCTCAAAGTGTTTCATTCAAACAGGTCTAAATATTATATCTTTCTGGCAAAAATTACGATAACGAAAAATGCATAATTTTTTTTTCCAAACACATGCACAATATATATTTGACTATCATATATTTATTACACCTTTCTTGTTCATCTTCTCGCATAACAATAACATAAAAAAAAGAGAAAGATATTATTTGATCGAAAATAATAGAGATTTCACATACACACAAATGCGAATAAATATACGTACGAAAAATATGTGCGATATGTATGTATCGTGTTAACTTATTATACCGCCACAATGAAATCATGAACTCAAGAATTTGAGCTAAATATCACTTGACTTATCCAGAAGTTAAAATTTGCATTTATGAGTCTGATTATGAGTTTGAAAATAGTACTTAGTCGCTGTTTTTTATGTGTGTGTATATATATATAATTTAATTAGTAAATTAAAAGAAGTTTAGAAAAATAATATTGCAAAACTTGCAAAAAGGAAAACGATATGCTAGAATAGTTTGTATATTTCATATACTTTATATTATTTATATATTTCATATTATTTCAATGAATTGAAATCGATTATCCAATTTTGCATGTTCAATTCCTAATAAGAAAACAAAAAGAACTTTTGTAACATCCAATATTTACTAGTTTTAATTACAAAATTATGTTAAACAATTATGTTAAACTGATTTTGACAAGCGAAACGCTGTAGAATGATTTCTCGTGTTTTCTCGGAATTAAAAATTAGCTCATTCCTCATAGATTAATTTAATATGTCACAGATATCAATTTATCATACTATATTTCTATTTATTCTAGCGATATTCAATTTGCAAAATTTGCGATGCAGATAAACAAGCAGAGCATTATAAAGAGAAATTCTAGAGAGAGAATATTCTTTAAATGTAATATATATGCTATAAATAGTAGCGGTTTAAGAATAGAGCAGATATTCAGTGTATTCAGATAATAATGTGTAGGTAATAATAATATAGAAACAATCGGATTTTTTTACTACCTCTGTTCTGTTTTTCAATGTAATATAAAATACAGGATGAGAAACTCTTGATCTTTAACTTCCTTTAAAAAAATATCATATATCAAATTTTATTAAATGTCTAAAATAAATCGGACAATAAAGAAAATAAAAATTTTTATTATGTTTTTATCTAACATATATCTAACGTCATTAAAAACGAGATATATTCATATAGAATATATATTTTCTGTATATTAATTGATAGGAACATGAGAAGCTATATTTTTCTAATATCAAACTTCTATATACATAAATACAATATACATATAATATAAATATATACATAAATTCAATATTTTTGATATAATTTAACTATTGGATCATATTGTAATATATATAATATATATAATTTTTTTATTTTCAATGTAAGATTGACAATTGCGAACTTGCACATCATTGGAAAAATTTCATGAGATAGAGGATAATTATGTGAATAAAGAATATATAAAGAAGAAAGCGGGAGAGAGAGAGAAAGAGAGAGAGAGAGAGAAAGATAGAACAGAGAAACGAATGCCATGTAGAACAGTCTGCGCGATTTTCCTTACTCTAAGTAGCCATTTGACATGCATATCTCATGATATATATGGTTCGCGTGTCACATCACGATGTGCGGACACGGAAAACGCGATGAAAGAAGAGAGAGCACTTCAACATGTAACCTAGCAAGGATTTGCATGAGACAATATCTCGACTGATTTATTCTCCAGTCCTCGAAGAAGCGGGGAGGATAGGAAAAGACAAGAAATGTCCAAAGAATTTATTTCTTCGGCACTTTATGCGCTACATTGAGGAGAAATAAAGAGAAACATATTCAAACTGAAACATTTCTTCCTAATCGCTTTTTTTCTTCATCTTATGATAGGAACATTCAGTTTATTGCCTATATGCAGCACGTGAGACTTTGAACGCTGCACACGGAAGCAAAATGGAATGTGTCGACGCTATGCGATACGACCGGCGTGTTTATGGCTTTTACCATTTAGTTTATCGGTAAAACACTTTTCCTCTCGCGATCTCTTTTCCGTGAAATTTACGGTTCAGTGTAAAGTCCAACTCTACTTATTCCACAGTTCCATTTCCCGTGATTTTTCTCACTCACCATGTTTCCGCAATCATGGATCACGTTTGTTTTGTTCGCTGATAACTAGATAATATTGAGACTCGCTCATAATTCATTCACAACATACGCTCGTTCGTAATAATCTTGGCAAATTGTCATAAAAATATCTACATTCTATTTTGCTTTATCGTTCCGTTCTAAGATATATCTTTAGCTACGATAATCTAAATGATCTGAAGAGCTATTCTGATGCAGTAAAGATGAGACCATTGTTGGTCCATAAATGGCATTGCACCATAAGCATTATTAACCGTCAATAAAGGACATTAATCAAATATCGAGATAAATCTCCGATCATTATTTCTAGATTCTTATATGTATGTGCAGTTCCGCGAATTCTGCGAACGAATTCGCGATTAATAACGATAATCGAAATGCGAAAATGACAGAGAAATCAGCCGAACCAAGCGCAAGAATTTTTGAAGTTTCACGATCTTTGTATATTTCATTCCTGACAAAAGATTATAGCAATGATTCTAATAGTTTGGAGATGAATAATACAATGAGATGGTAAAAACATTGATAAACACATGGCTTAGATGTACAACTCTACTATTTAGTCAAGAGGTTAAAAGGTTGAATTGAATCTCTTAGCTAACATAAGAAATAGCCTCAGATATCTGGATTTCTTTAATGAAAAAGATTCAAAAAGGAAAACATAATGCGTCTCATAACGAAATAAGATGAAAATGAAATGGATTACTTATTTTATATGGTTCAATCAACATTGTAATCATCCGTTTGTGAATCAGAATATCGTTCTCACTAATTCACAAACGAATTCCTTTTTGAATTCAATTCAAATAACTCTGCGCACATTAAAGGTAAAACGAACGATGAAGTTGGTTCTAGGACTTCGCAGTTTATCATTAAATACGACCACTTGCATGAGAGTTAATAAGAGTTCCGTCCTTCATAAATTTGCAGAAAGAAGAAATGAGATTTTTCTCACGACAATTATTTATAAATGTCTTACAAATAACAATAAATGCAAAGATTAACTCTGTCTACAAGGATGTATTATAATAATTGCTTCTTACAAATGGTACAACAAGCAATTAATATTGTCAAACAAACTTGTGTAGCGTTCATCTGGGAATAATTATACAAATTCTCCTTTTTGCTCTAAAATTTTTATTATTATGGGGAAAACGCAGAAGGTTGAGGAAGTAAAATGAACAAACTTCAAACAACTAGAAAATAAACTAAAAGATTAATGTAATTAGGTACAAAATATAATGTATTTCATAACTGGTAATCTCATCCTTCCTCCCTTCTCATTCTCTCTCTCTCTCTCTCTCTCTCTCTCTCTCTCTCTCTCTCTCTCTCTCTCTCTCTCATCCTCTCTCTTCTATCTCTGTTCATTCGACATATTAGTTCGAATTTATATACTGCGGCGACAAAAGACAATCTTCACACGTCAATAGACAATTAATATTTTATGGCAATAGCAAAGAAAAACAATTGTTATAATGAATAAATTAAATTATTCGTTGGTTTTGATTGACTATACCGTTTTAAAATTGCCGACCGCGCACATATCTAATAATTTTTTATCGACTCTACATTATAAAATTATGCAATTATACGAGATGAAATGACGTTAATGAACGAGATATTCAAAATTATAAGATAAATAGAAGAAATAAATAAATTTACAAAATTACAACGAATTAATTTACCTTTTTTGTTCCTTTTTTCTGCTCGTATCGATGAATTACAAAACATTTGATTTTATCATCCGCGAAGATTAAAATCATGTATAATATACAAACTTTCTCGTATATATATATATAGAGACAAGATTATTTTCTATGAATGTTTCTATATTATTCTTCTATATTATTTATTCAGATGCGATTAAATTGAAATTATTTCTCTTTTTGGCATCTCTTCAAGTTTAGTAGTTTACAATATCCTTTAGTACTGAGAGTACGTTTTTTACGGACTTGATTTAATCCGAACTTTTTGAAATTAATTAATTGACTTTGCGTTTTCGAATTCCGGATAAAATCTACGAAAATTTTCGTCCGATTTCATGGCAGATATCGTGATCGATCCTATTCTCTCATTGATATAACGACAAAAGTTCCTTGATATAAAGTTAATTGATATAAATCACAGTAAATTTTAATATTGTGATATTGCTGATAAATATGTAGCAGCATTACGACGGGAGAAAAAAACTGATATTCGTGTTATATTTTCAAGATATCTGATCTTGAGGAAAGGCTCTAATTTGCAGAAAATCCATATAATGAGCGAATGATATAAAACCATTTCGCAACGATATAATGACGCATAGATCAATATATGTAATTCCTATATTCGACTATGTCTTATGCAACTTCAATGTTTTTGATGTTTATTCAAGTTGACAGACATTTTTGCACATTTAAATATATATGAAATATAGGTTTCCAAAATATCCGAAATGGCTATAATCACGGAATGCTAATAACTTTATCACTGATGAAAACGTATTTCGAAAAATATTGCAATGTTTCGGCATTAACATCGCGATCTACAAAGTACAACTTTATTCGCGATTGACTTACCATTGAGCACATGAACGAGAACGCTGGCTGATTCGGCTGTGGATGGTGCACATGTGTAATTGCCTGAATCGGCTGGCAGCGCTCTACTGATCAGAAGACGCGATGTTCGCGTTTGCTTTTCCGTCACGACGCTAATGCCACCTCGTTGGCTATAATTTATCACGTTGTCGCCTTTATACCTGTCAAATTATCGAAAATTACTTAAAGTACATTAACTCTGAAGATAGAAAATAAAATAAGATCTTTCTCCTTTTTCGATAAGAAACTTTGCGCATACACTTATTATAAATAATGTTTATTATAATAAATAAAACATTGAATGAAGAATTTAACTGCATGATATATAACGTAAGTATTTACATAAATAAAAAGAGAACGAAAAAGGATATTGGATTGGCGATGGATTGACGAAAGGATGTTTGCCACACGAGCGATTTACGGATTCGACGAAAGACCATAATTTCAAAGAGTAACTCTAATGGAGATTTATTTTATCGAAGATTCGCTTTATAGGAATTCGTGTTGAAATTTTTCGATAAAGCAGATGCTGATGAGCAGAAACTGCAGATAGATTTAGATCTCACACAACTCGACTATTAAATACACGCGAGATAAATTCAATCGCGTCATCGTAAAGGGGAAACGCTTAAACTCACCAGTAGATGAAGTTCGGTGGCTCCGGCGTTTGCAACACGATGCAGGTCAAATTGATGTCACTCCCGCTTTTGATGTAAAGCTCTGAATTGCCATTGATCTTTGCCTTCGAAACTGCACATGCGGGAACAAAGCAAAGTTGAAATGGTTTTTGGCGCATACAATCAATTAAATATAATAAAGTCTGTGCGAAAAAATATGTAATTACATATAATTTTTCATAAACCGTAAAACTGGAATTAATTTACGCTAATTTTGAATGCCTATTCGGAACTGATGATTTGAAAATTCACTTAGAAAACAAACGTATCTGGAAATTAGTAAACAGAACCATGATGGAAATTATATTCACTTTGAAGTAAACTAAAAATATCTGTCTTTTTGATATATTCATTTTTTTATACGAGAATATACAATTTTAATGCAATTTAACAGAAAATTATAATCAAATTAATAATTATCTTTAAATAACTGCCACATAAAAACATCACAGAAACACTAAATACTATTATTCTCTTTTAATGTTTGGAGAACTAGAAGCCGAGATTTATTTGGTTTAAGATTAATTCTCTAGTAGATTAATGTGGATTCCAAGTTCCAAGTTTTATCTAATGAACAAGAAGAAACATATTGTATTAGATGCACAAATTAATTTCTTGTTTTTTTGTTCATCTTAAAATCATTTTAAATTAGAATATGTATCGATTTTTTTGTGGCTTTTAAGTCCTAAAATCTATGCTTTCAAAACGTTATGAATTAATAAAGCAGATAACATAACTTCTAAAAACAGATATATATATGGTGGCTTCTGATAAGGGGCATATACATCATTCCATCCCAGCTAGAAAAGAAACTGAAGCGATTGAAATGGTTTGTAGTGCTCTTGATGAAGGTGCAGTGACTTATACGACTTGTAAAAATTGGTAGAGATTGTAAGAGACTTCACGAAACAGATTTTAATGTCAAAGATGACAAAGTTAATAAAATAACGTTAAAGAAATCAATCAATCTCACAAATTTGAAGATGAGGAATTGCAGCATCTACCAAAACTCAGCTCAAACAGAAAATTGCTGTATAATTCAGAGTTGTACAACTCTTGTATGTTTATGAATTTTGAATTTTACAGAAAAAGCATTAGAGATATTAATTCATACATCTAATACTTACCTACTACGCTCATATTAAAAGCTTGACTGATTTTAGGCTCTGTCGAGACTTGACATTCGTAGATTCCACTATCCCGCACTTGCGGTGAACTGATTTTTAAGGTCCACTCGTCGCTGCCATCGCTGTGTAACGATTGGAAACGCTGATCGTTCGTGTATGTTAAGATACCGACAGTGAGAATATGCAAATCTCGCTGCCTGATCCACGAGACCTGCGCAATCAAAAGATGTGCTGTTGCAGCGAAGGATGCTAATGGAAAAAATATATATCGATAAGTTTCATATTATCCTGTATTTGCGATCATGCATTTTACAAACTTGAAAACATCGAAATAAAAAAAGATCGCTAAATTATGTTTCGTATGAATAGAAAATTAAAAAATTCCTTAATTTCTCTGCCATCCAAATTCTTCCTCAGATTTCTTTTAAACTTAGATGTTCCTAATGATAATAATAATCTTTATTAAATGCATGTTACACATCTACGTATATATATAAACGGTACTAAGTATAAATTTAAAATGTAATAGCCATGCAAATAAACGGGAAAATAACAACAATAAATTGATATTATGTGTGTATACATCTAACCGGAAATTGTGGATTATTATTGAACATATTAATTTGAAATTCATTCATAGTGAGCGATTAAAAAAAGATAATGAATTTTTTGACGAAAAAGGATATAAAAGAGAAATGCGAATATAGAGGGAATTATATTTTATAGCAAAAGAAGACTTAATGAACAAAGCACAAGGTGAAATGACGACGATAAAAGTTGACATGGAAAACTATTGGTATTTATTACTAAGTCGCAATCTGAGATGAAATGTAATAATCCACATACATAGACTATGTATGTATTAGAACAAAAGACAATACATAAAGCAACATATAAGATATAAGATATATCGTTAATGAAGCCATTAAACATGCATAATGAGCAATATGCATAAATGCGATCGAATTTTATATATATATGTAGACCGACTTCCGATTATCGTACGATGAGCTTTGTGATCAATGCAAGATCAAATAACTTAATCATCGCACTGCTGGCAACCTATGTCGATTACGCTAACTTTATAATCGCGAATAAATATCCAGATACATATTTGTATATTATTAAGGCTTGTTGGCGCAACAATCTTTGACGGATATGGACATATGTGTGTTTAAAAGGAGATACATGGTTTAAAAAACAAGGGAAGAAGAGATAGGGGGACAAGTGGAGGAGAAGAGATAGGACGTGAGAGAAATTTGATTTATCGGCGATTACGATCGGTGATTGGATTCTGGCAGGTTCCTGTACGTCATGCGATGACGCATGAGCAACGGCTGATAACGCGTAATCTCACGATTCACCCGGTTGACCTATGTACCTACTCGCGAAATTACTTTGCATTAGAATCGCGAGTGATAAATAGTGATCCAAGGGCTCCCTAATGTGCTAAACTGCGCGAAAAATTGATGTTGTGACCACATATTTTTTTTATACATTATGCCGCAACATCAATTTTTAAAGATCGTTAATCTTTTATGAAATTTATTTGCGTAGCAAATAATGTATATTTTATATGGCCAACGTATAACGGATAATTAAATGGATTATGAAATATACTTTGTTAAAAAAATTATAAATTATATAAATGTTTTTATTATAAAAATCCTTGTATTTTCTTTATGTTTTCCTGTGGTAACGTAACGTCAAAGGCATATCCTAAAGCACTTTTTCTATATACGATACGACAATTAGATTGTATAATCATTTATCAAATATATCAGCGAATGAATTGGAACAATACGAAATTCCTGAATGATAAAATCTATGAATTTCTTCAAGAAAATTTCATTGTAGAATGACATCCTGCGACGCAATGGTCAAAATATCTCAATATTAATGAGATCACACATTAATGAACTCTCGTAACTCTTTCAATATGCGCAAGAAAGTTCATGCACTTTGGACCGTGAAGAGTTATACTTAGCTTACAAGTTTGCAAAATGGGAATAAGAAAAAAGATCGCGAAGAAGAGTTACAAAAGCGCCAGAGTATATAGATGCAAACTAAGTTACTATAGAAGTGCGAGACGACGTCACGTGAGTAAATGAAGAATGAACTTATATTCGACTGCAAATCGAACGAGTGCAAGCAGGACAACGAAGTTTGTTGTGAATAATCGCGAATAACGCCACGCACATAACTACAAATTTATTTGATTTTAGATATATGATTCCGATCATCGGGCACGCGCGCAAGCAAGAAATTATCAATATCTGCTCAATCGCGATTGAATATTGGCAATATACTTTACAGCATGCAAAATAAAAAATAGTTGAGGATTTCATAATAATCGAATGTACCAATTTGATTTTGCAGCGAGAAATCTGTTTATTATCGCCTTTGCTTCACCAAGTTCTTTTTCTTAATGACAAAATCTAACCGTGAGACTAACATGTTGATACTGCATAATCTAGCATCAAAACGTTTATTGAGCTTCGCATAAATGATAAAAGGATTAATCGATTAATTAAATTTTCCCTAAGAATGACAACGCATTGTAAGATTGATAATCGAACTAAAAGTTTAGAGGAGACTAATCATATTTTTCTCTTTCTGTGATCTTTCAATAATAATAAATTTTTTTTAATCATATTTGATTGAATTATTAAGAAGATAGTTATTTTTATTTTTTGTATTATCAAAAATGATTAAGAATTCTTACGTATTTACGATAGAAGTATCTTCGTAAACGAAGTAGATATAAAAAATGACAATGATTCAGGAAAGTTATTTGAATAATAATTCATTCCTCATGGGGAAACTCATTATCGGTCAAAAGTAAATGTACTCTCAAATAATATGATTTCGATGTTTTCTAAGGTGAAGATGATCTACAAAATCTATCGAAATCACAAATAATCGTGATATTTAACAAATTCGCCAATCTTAATCCGCGAAATGCAATGTTTTCGAACCCAGAGCTGTTATTACAACGGCGGGTTCTTGATAAGGAAACTTGGGACTTACCGCGCGATCGCCAAGATTGCGCACCCTACAGTGTAGATAAGCGGATTGCCCGACAGTGGTTGTGGTCTCCCTCTTTGTCGTGTTGTCGAAGTAAGGCTGACTAAAGGGTTGCTCCCAGTAAGAGGACGGATGGTGCTCCACCACCGATCTGCCGTTCTTGGCCGCGCATTCTATCAAAAACAATAAGGCTCGTTAATAGGATTTATTTATATATATATATATCCTTGATGGAATCTTCCTTACACAATATCAGTGCAAAGATGAAACTTAAAAATCATGAATCACTAAATTCCTCTGTAAGTCGTAAATAATTTGTCGATGCGCTTGATCAATTGAAATCTTGTGTCGAATTATATAAAGGAAGAAAAATTCATGCAATACTGAATTCATCTAAGAATAAAAAATTATTATATAAAGTAATATACGATTATAAGACATCGAGGATATTTGATAATTTAATAATAATTGCCCAAAATACGCAAAATTACATTATCTCGCAATACGATTGTTATATTGTAATAAATGACATGTATACAGTAAATCATCGACGAGACAGGATGTGTGAAATGTTCATTTGAGCGTTGGTTTCATCTGAAACTGACTGAGACATATAGCATTAATTCCTTGTATAAAGTTCCAGTCATTCGACGTTTTCATAAGGAAATCGATTCTTCTCGCCCGACGGACTCGGTGCACGGTTCCCATTACTAGGAAATTTCATCGAGTTTATCCAGGTGAGTTTGAAGCAAGCTGAACTTCCGGTACAGAAATTCAAATTCAGGACACAGTTCAAGGCGTCAGTCGTCGCGGACGAATGAATTTCGAGGTGGAACTCTCAAAGGGTGTTCCAGCTCGAAAATTTCTGCTGCGAAGATAACATCTTCGCGGAGATTCTAATCGCAAGATTCGACCGATACCGGAATTATAAGATTTACAGATATAATGATCACGATTCATTTCTTAGAAAAGTTGTAAATATATAAGACGATACTTGCTTCTAAACATTTTTCAACACGAATCTATGTAATCTACGTAATTTTAGCTCGTTATATCAGATCGGAACAATCTGGATGTTAATTTCAATCTTAATCTTAATTTTAATCTCTATCTTGTTCTATATCTTCCTTTATCGCATCCAAAATCGGTTATATATACATATCTAAATATATTTATTTATTTATTTATTTATATCAACGATAATGAATAGAAGAACGCGTACATATGTATACATGGTAATAATAGAAAGAGTAATAATAGAATAAGGTAATAATAGAAAGAGGAAGTGTAAAAATATGAATTCGTATAAAAATTTATATGGGAGAACGTTCCCTGAAGTTTAAGATACTCACCTATTTTTCTTTTTCACAGTTATATATTTTTACAATTACAACTATTATAATTTTTTGATATTCACATATTTACCTTATACCAATAGCAAATTAATTTGTTATAATAGTAAAAAAGCATTTTAGACAATCAATTTTCTAAATCATATCTCTCTCTTCTTCTCTCTTTCAAATTTATAAACTCTCAAATAAAAATAAGAATAAAAAGTATAATAATAAAGAAAGTTTCTCACTAATCACTAATAAAATCACTAATACATATTTCATCAATAATAAATCGAGAAAAGATATTCAATATAATAATGATGAATCATCCGTTTCTAAATGTTTTTATTTAGATTAACGTTAAAGAAATGTAGAGAATTTTAGGTTTTTAGCATCTTAAGAAGAAACAATGTGACTAAAATTAATCGTCGAGGTCATTCCATTTTCATCTAAAACTTTTTTTATATTATCAACAATTTTAGAAAAAATTGAGTACTAATTATTTAAAACGGGACATTCTCCACATGTGCCATATAGGTTGCAACATTTAAATTGAAATACCGAAATATATTAAGAAACAAAGCAAAATAAAAATTATTTGAAAAATGTTTCAAAGAAAATTTCAAAAAGATGGTGCTACTGATTTGATCTTCGGCTGAAAGGTCAAAGTGAAAGGCCAACTTCATATTTTTTAATGGAATCCTAATTTTTTTAATAGTTTGTAAACTTTCCAAAGCGAATTCAAGATCATTCGAAGTTAAATGAAATAGAGATGGAAATGAATATTTCTCTGTCTCATCTCATTAAAGATATTATTAATAATTTTAAACATATACACAGGATCTTTTTAGATTGTATTTTAAAGTAACGATCTGCCAGATGGGGCGTAAAATTTCTGCAGCAATCCTTCATCAATCTTTTTTCAGACCGCGTTTTCCTTCTTCTCAATCACACGACTCGCTGATTACTTTATTCCGAGAAAACGATACTCTTGGTGACCGATGATGTAAAAACTTCCAAGAAACTCTCCTTATATACATTATAGGAGATCTTAGCGTGAGAAAATTCATAGAAAAACGTTGTTAGAGAATCTTTATTTTCATAGAATTAATATACCATATAAATGTGATATCTCGATAAAATAATAAAATTTGTTCGACTCACATTACTAAAAATAATAATAATAGTAATGGTAATAGTAATAATAATAAAAGTAATAATAATAGTAATAATAATAATAAATTAAATTATCAATTAAATATTTACGTATATTTCGCATTTCTATTACATACTTAAATAAAGTAAATAGTTGAATTCTAAGTCGGAAAAATATTTATATATAAAGTTTAAAATGAAATTTCGCAATGATAAATGCAAGAAAAATTTCTTGTTATCAATACAATGATCCTATTTATGCCTATCTATTCTGCGCAAATAATTGATTCATATTTATCCAAATCAAGAATCGCTCCTTTGATCGCAAAACCGAAATCGCGTGGAAATTCCTGATTGCAAAGTTAAATTCTCGATATTCGCCACGTTTCAAAATAACGCGCAAACTTCCATAATGCAACATAAAAAGCAGCCGATTTCAATCGTTGACTGTTAATCGGATTTTTTGCGTTGCAGTTGGTACGACAAACATGAGTGACAAAAAAATACATGAAAACTGTAGGAAAGAGGATAAGTTTGTTAACTCCGATGTTCTTTCTTCGCTGAAAGTTCGAGACAGAAAAACTCGAATAGAGCTTCAGGTGTCCGCGGCAGAGAAACCAATCATTCGTTAATGACCAGCACCCCTCTCCGCGTCCTTTGTTTTATCATTACAACGGAAAACAGAGAGGACAAAGGAAGTAAGATGAAACCGAGAAACTTCAACTAAATAATTGCGTTTAATATAATGAGATTAACATTTGATAGCGGATAGCAACACACTGTCTCGTCGAATGAGCTAGTTCAAGTTTACGCACTGTTTCGGCGGCATCAAAAAACAGTGGCGCTTTTAGAGCATCAAAAGCTGGTCGATACTTTGATGGAAAGATTTCTATTGGCGAATGAAAACAATTAGTCAGTTCTAATAATCCGCCATTCACTTTTGATTCACAACGCCCTAAAACTGCTGATAGCATATGCTGATAGCATATCAATGATCTATTGCCGGTTCTGCATCATATACTTTTTGTCAGTCGAAACGAACAAAACGAAAACAAAACTAATTTCCATTTCCGTGTTGATGCAAAACTTGGAAGAAATCCGACAACGAATCTGACAAATCGCTGCTTTATATATACTTTTATGCATATCAATGCAAATTTTTATTGACTGCTTTCATCAACGAACATTGTTTGATAAAGAACTCGAGAATTGACATCATAAAGAGGTTTAAATCAAATTCATTAATTTATGACTTTGTAGTAAAATGCATAATAAAATCTCGGTTTATGTCACCATCATCTCGTTTGTTAACAATATCTAGGTTGTAATAACATAAGCAATCAATAATAATCACTCTGAATTAATTGCTATTAATCTTTTCGTTACAGCCGTTTCTCTCACAAATTATCACGGTTGTAGAGATTGTTCGCATATTTCATAAATAGAACATTCGATCATAGTATAAAAAAAAAAAAGAGTATCGAGAGATAAAAAAACTTGTTTACTGTATCATACTACTAAAATTTATATTGCATACTTATTATGTCAAAATATGATCGTTATGACTTGCCCGTTATGAAAGCATACAAAAATATATATCTTGATATTATATGCCTCGATAAAATAAATTAAGGGCTTGAGAAGATAAAATACATTTCAGGTTGATTTAAAGTATACTTTATCTGCAATATAATTGAATTCGAAAGTCAAGTTTCTCAGGAAATTTCTCTTTGATTTTTCAAAAAAAAAGCAACGCATTGCAACTCTGCAATGAATGATAAAAATTTGATTTCGCATTTAAACTGTTTTCTCGTTATCCTATCTCCGCGACACAGCAAAAGGTCGTTACATAAAAGAGGTCTCATCACTGAAAACGGAATTCTGTATACAAAAGAAATATGCAATGTATGTATAGAGAGGCTTTCGAATCTCTCCGTGTTCGAACGATCATTTTATGACCAAAAAAATCTGAAAATTATAATAATAGACGTAGAGACAATAACGCGAAAATCAAGTTTAGTTAGAAAAAAACTTATTACATTCACAAAAGAAGATTAAAGAGCAAGAAAGAAAAGAAGAAATCGTTTGTCCGCAAAGTAGATTCGTTTGTTTAGTTTTAGCTCAAGCGAACGCGACGTTCGTCGAATGTGTTTGTTAGCTACGAGAACAATCCGTTTGAAGAGACGAAGAACGCGGAGAATGTCGGCGAGGCATTCGCTTTCCGCGCGTAGTAATGCAACACTCCTCGTTGAAATCCAAGTAGCTTATGTCTCGGCCTCTCAGCTTGTTCAGTCGCCTGGCGAACTCGAACGGGACGATGTATCTCTGGATTCAGTCGGATATGTCTTCTCAAGAGATACGCACGAAATTTTCCCCGCAAAATCCGGAAAAAGTCAAGAGAAAAGTTCCCATTTAAGAATGTGAAAACGATTCGCCTTAACTCCTATTCTCGTCGTCATTTGGAATTCGTCAAACAAATAATGAGAAAATGGAATTTGATTTTTGATTAGGGAAATAATATCAGGATACTAAAATCAAATCAAAAACAAAAGCAGCTTGCCCGATGTGTACAGCAAACTTATCATACCAGAAATATAAAATGATTTTGCACGATATTAATTGCAAGCTATTTAATAATGTCACAAAAAATTACTATTCTTTCAAAAATATTTATATTTAATTTTACCAATAATACGAATTATCGAATAGATTGAATATCAATTGTTATTGATGTTATCGAGAAAATACTTTCAGGATATGAAAAGCGTAAATTCTGATTTCATATGACAAAAATTTTACAATTGTTCCAAAGAGGAAAAAAAATATGTTAAAGTGAAATCTCGAATATTATTAATCACTATCATTAGATAATGTTAAAAGTATAAAATCCGTATATTGCAAATTCAGGAAATTGTGTTTTTAAAATTCATTGTTTCGAAATTAATAACATTATTATTATGCTAATAATAATATAACTATATTTCTTCGTATTATTGCGCGATGCTTTTCTTAAATATGAAAAGATTCATTTTTTTAACCGATGCGCGAAGAATGTCGATCTTATGCGAACCCCGAAAATGACATTGAAGTACTTACAGTATCACGTGTCAAGTGATGCAAGAAGCACTTGATAAAATCGAAATAGCTTATACATGATATCATCTTTTCTTACGAGACATTTTGTTATGCCGTTAGAAGTGGAGCGTTCTCGAAAGGAAATATAAGGAACTAATTTTTTTCTCACATTGTTCTATTATTGTATCAATCTTCTGTATAAAAAAAATGCGAATTAGATGGCAACTTTTCGAATAACGAAAATTATGTTGAGAACATTCAAAATGCAGAATATAATCGATTATAAATTAATTAATAATTAATTAACATACAATTTACTAGTACAATATATAATTTTCATCACACAATCCTTTTCATGAATTTTTCATTCATCTTCATATTATTTTCTACTAAACAATTTTTTTCTCTTCCTCAACTCTTTATCAATATGTTTCATATGATTACAGATACAATGATAAATTTTGTCGGTAATACTTTCTTGAATACTAAATATTAAAGTATGGGTCCTCTATCTATACTTTGTGTATGTTTCATTGTTTATTTATTTGTTTGTTTATTTGCGCGTATGTTTAATTGCATAATGCGAAAGTGCATTTGTAATCTCGGAAATTAGAAGCGAAAAGATTTAAGAGGAGCTATAAAAAACATTTTTAAGCCATAAAAAGACATCTTTAAGAAATAAAATTTACGAAGAAATGGAAATAATTACAAACGTCAAGACGAAATAGCATAAGGAACGAGGAATGTCTTAAAGCGCTTCATTAGTAAGAAAGGATAAAGAAAATGGGATACTTTTCCACAAAACCATAAAACAAAACAAGGACCTTTACTTAGTATTTCGTAGACTCGCAAACGCCGCGGTCGGACGAGCTTCGCGAGTGTTTTACGGTTCAACGAGTTGAGAAGCAACAACGGCCATTTTAAAAGAAGACTAAAAGCGCAAACTGGAACGACGAAATAGATTAATTCTTTTGTTTAAAGTGCTCACAAATGCCCGCGGATTCCCGAGCTAATGCGTTTCAAAATTGATTGCCGATACGCGGGGATATCTGAAAATGATCTGAAATGATTTATATATATTCATCAGGCATGATTGGATACGTACAACTTCATATATTCTTCTTTCGTCATTGAATAGCAAAGTTATGTTTACGATTACTAATAATAAAATATCACTTTGCTATTACGCAAATAATATTCTTCACGCATATAAATTGTAATATAAAGTAGACCACTTCTATATGAGTCTATTATAAAAGTCTATTATAAATTCAAGTAAGATAAGAGATCAAGTTCATTTGTAAGTTCTTCTTCTTAATGAACTTACGATATCTAAAAGCCAAAATTGAAGGAATATCAAGAAACTTCCATTATTGGTATATAAAATGAACTTTATTCGCAGAGAATGTTTTGTTCTCCATCCGTCATGTTCTATCAAATTTTGTTGTTTATACAAGCGAGTTCTCGTTTCAACTAGAGGCGAGTTTGCAAAAAATTACCACTATCGTATTCTGTCACGATTGTATCGATAAAGAATACGACACATACAGATTGCTCGAAAACCATCAATTGTAGTTTTGAATGCGGATTTCATGAAACATTCTATAATAAAAATTCTAATACAGAAATATCAAGGCTACGATGCTTTTTCGATTAATTGTTTCTCATTGAAAAAGCATCGTCAATGATAGAACTGAAATTTTCCGTATTGGAATACACAGCATATGTTGCTGTTTATTTGCTGTTTATTTAGAATTTTAAATTACATGCCTTTAATATTTAATTATGCACATGTACAATGTGCATATAGAAAGAATTAATTTGGTCACAAAATTATTAATGCTTATTTACACGATAATTTATTATCACGAAAATTCTCTATGTTTTGCATCATTTCGTCAAACCTAAGCGAAATTTCAACTCTATCATTAGCGAACTAATCATTTTCCATTCAAGGACTAACTTCGATATCATATGAAAACTTTTGTTATAAGCTATAGAATTTGTATCTATTCTTAAAATTAATAACCGCGATTTTAACTATTAACGCGATATCCTTCAGCGTGCGCAATCACGACAAATATTATACCAAAACGCGCATCACGATCGATATTGCCATAAATCTTACGCAAGCCAGACGGATCTTCGCTTTTGTCTCCCGCGTCCACTCATCCTGCATCTCTGAATCCCATATCCGTCGTGTATTCGCGCATGTATCAACGATTTAAGGATCTTTCCTACTCAGAGGCGAAATCGTCTATTACAATGCAGATTTGAGCCAATAGCTAAAGCAACTCGTCTCCCGGAGATCAGCTTGATGAAGAATCTTGCAGAAGAATCACGCGATTGCAATTTTCTACCCGAAGACGCGCCATTAGAAGCACGTGGCGATCATCGCTTTGCAGGTCATATTTGCATGAAATTCGCGCGCGAAGTTTCTGCTAATCGACCGATAATACACAACGATGGGGGTCTTCGATAGATAAATCGATAAAAGTCACACCAAGGTGATTGAAACGAGCATCTCATTCGACATTCGGAGATTCGCAGGAATGTTTGGTCTTGTATTAAACACGGCACGGGAATAGCCAACATTGTCATGTGAATCAAGAGGAAGGGAATATCCTGAGTAAGACGTCTCGCCGTTGCATTCATTCATGGAGCATTAACTTGATACAATGACGGAACAAGAGCGGCAGAACAGCGGGAGGGAAAGACGAGAATTATCACAAGATGTTCCGCTGATCGTGTCTATTTATCGGGTATTAACTCGATGCACCGTGACTTTGCGGTATTAAGGATGCCTTATTATAAGGTATCAACTTGATGTCTCGATAGGATCCATCGTGTAGATATCGCCTGTATATTACACGATTATACATGAGCTATATATCCTAGATACGAGCCGGTGCAGTCTCTCATCGCAAGATACTTCAAACGAGCAGCTTCAAGCGCTACGTCGTGACCATTGCGTCGTGACCTCGGGGATGAAGTATCAAAGAGAAGCTAATCTCCTTATCGCGCGGAGCAGAAAGAGCCGGTCACGGCCGGACCGATTTCCAGTCCCAACGAATTCGGGATTCTTTTCCTGGCGAACATTTCCGCGAATGGATTCGGCCAAATTCATCTCCATTTACGGCTTCGATGGTGCGGGATTCGGAGTGGGTGGTGTCGCTCGCAAACAGAGACGACAGCGGGCGTCGCTTTTAAGTAAGCGGAGTGTTCGCGGATACGTAAACTCCCGGAGCGCATCTCGTCGAATGGAAACGTCCGCCGAAACTTTTCCAATTTCTTGCGTCAAAGGGAATATCCGATAAACACGGTCGCGCTCTCCGCTGTAATTAAAAGTACGCGGAGTCGCGGAATCGCGCTTACTCCGGAGACGAGCGTGTGAAAGCAGGGTCTACTTAATCCCGTAGATCTATCCCGAGAAATTCGCAATGCGGGTTATCCTGGATTGTCCGAATGATGAAATTTCTTTATCATTGACTCCGCAATGCCTCTCGTTAATCCGCATTGTGCATCTGTATCGTGTACCAAACTGTATTGAGAAAGAAGAGACGAAATAAAGAAGAGACGCTGCACGTCGTAGAAATAAAATTTTTAATAATGCTTTGATCGATTATCGCATTCAATTATTCAATTATCTCGTTGGACAAATACGTCGAGACACAATAGGTAACTTCTGGGAATAACGTTATGTAAATTTCGCGTAAAAATAACGGTTTCGGTAATAAGGTTGATCTATTGAGCTATCACTCAGAAGTTGTCAACGACTTCGTGTCATCGGGACGCGCGGCGTTATATTGTATGCGTTGTCAAAGTCAATCCCCGGGCGAATTAGCGCCAGTCATGATAACGAAGGCGTGCTATAAATCTGTATTCATCTCCGTAACACGTTACAGAATACACGCGGGCAAACGAGAACAATTGGATGGGGATAGTAAATGATACACGTGGCGAATATTGTTTACGGATTTAACGGCGAGTTTTATAGTTTGATCGATGCGCGGATTAAACTGGATATGCGGATTTGATCTAAAGCGCGATTTGATGTATATCGGTGGCGAGCAACCGAGTGCTATACATTATTTCCGCCATATACGTCAACCATTTTGCGTCAATCTCCAGATTGAAACGATCATTACACTTCGTTCCGTTGTATTTCATACAGATGCCTATGTACTGTCTTTCGCGTGAGAATTTATATTTTATTTCAGCGAATACCCCATAAATCATAAGTTTGACTAATCGATATGATCCAATTTCAAACTACAATTCTTGCGAACTTCTAACTATCTATAGAAGTTACTCGTGAACTTCATTCTCGTTTTTAATCGATCGCACTAAATATTTGAATATAATAAATACATCAACATATTAATTCAACATCGTGCCGATTTGAGATCTTTCTATTTTTTATTAGAAAAATACACGCGGATTCGAGTACACTCATAGAACAAGATCTCAAGATCTCGACAAAATGCTATCGAAATAAATTTGCGATCAATCCGTTTATAACGGAGCCGATCAGCTGAGAACCGATTATCGATTCGCAAACTTTTATCGTAGCACGAGAAAGCAATTCCACCGTATACGTCGTAATAATAATAACGGCACGAGATTTATTGCATTTTCCAGTTGTACAACAATGCCAGGAGCACAAGGGGAAGGTATATAATAGCCACTATTCCCGTATTGACACGCGCGCACACCCAAGCATGCGCGCGAGCTTATGCAGAGCATTCAGCGTGGCCGCGATAAACACACTTGCAGTTCGGACCTTCGACAATGGTTAGCGTGAAAAATATTACCTTCAGTAACGCAAGGGAAGGACACTTCCGACCGTCCCATCAGATCGAAAGGAGTTTTAATAAACGAGCTGTCGCATTTACGAGAGTTGCCAAGCGCGAAACGTGAGCGTATGGATTTTGCCTTTATCTCAGAAATTTCACGAATCCGATCGCATCCATCCATGATATGAATCGTACGTCAACGAGCTTGCGTTATAAAATCGCCCGCGCGCGGAATCGCATTATCATAAGGATGGTTAGTGCTGGAGGTCGCTTCTTCGCGTGGCGGCACCCACACGATGAGAAAAGGCAGAATTCGCGTAAATGATGTATGACAGATTATCAACGGACTCGATTTACTATTCGGAATGATCTAAACTGCTTTATCGGAAAAGGTTTGTAAGAACGTTTTAACATTAAACTCTCATGTTGTAATCGATTTTGGAATATTAAATGATATCGAAAAAGCGATGAGTTATGTGAGGAATTCTGTGACATTCAAAATGCTTTGGTCTCCCTTTATCGATATCTAAAAGAAAATATTTTTTCACACTTGTTTCGCGATGTACTGGATTATACTATCTGGTTGACCGTTAGAATGTTCGTCGATGAACGATATAAATCTCAGAATATCCAATCCAGAAAACATTGCGTGTCGCACGTCATTAGCCGCGCCAAACACGAGAGTTTCTCGTTATCGAATCATATGCTCTGATCTTCGAGACGTGGAAAAAAACGTGTTTTTGATGATCAAGTGATGCATTGTCATTGCGTGGCACTTGTGTTTTTCATGACGTGACGAATCGCAAAATAAATGTCTGTTTAGAACGCGCCACAACTAACAGCATAGTTTGTGGAAAACTGGAGGACTTCAATAATTCGGCGACCTTGTTATTGCTTTCTTTTCCTGATAATCGCACGACGATCTCAAATATATAAATAGCATTAAAGATATATCTTTATTTCTAATTTACGTAATTATTCCTTATTATCATATATTATATATATATATATATATATATATATATATATATATATTGGGACAATATATACAGATAAAAGGATATCTCTAATAAATTGAATAATTGAGGATATACCTAAGAGCGAACCGTAATTTCATCATCAACATTTCAAGGAATATTGATTGAACAATTGATTGGGCAATTTAATGATTCTGGTATTTATTATATTAATTAATTTTTTATTCATATTTATATGAATTGCTTAAATGTGTAATAATTTAAATTAAAGTTAAATAATTTTTCGTAGAATTTTAATTTTTGAAGTGCATGTTTCAACGATTGAAATTAAGGTAACGAGTAGAAAAATGATTCTGATTAAAGTTAAATTATTGAAGGGATAATGATAAATGTATGTAATTAATGATTTTATTATTATTTTTAATTAGATGATATGAGATTTGAGTAATTTACAAATGATAAAAATGGATATAGTAAGGTTATATTATTTATAAAAAGAAATAGGTATAGAAGATTAATAATAATTGTTATTTTAATTGACTTTTTTAATAAGATTAAATTTTTTCATAAAAATTATATAAACAAAAGAATCCAAGTAAATAAAATTAAAAAATAATATATATTATTATTACAACATATATTATTTCTAGTTATTTACATAATACATTATTTACATAATGTGATTATTAATTATGTTTGCAATAATAATTATCGCGTTGTACACATATACCTATATGTATACATACACATAGACACATATACATATACATACATATATACATATACACGTCCAATTGAAATTAATTATCGGAAAATTGAGAGTGACCGCAATATAATTCAATTGCAAAATAGCATTCTATAATTACGTTCCACTTTGCTTGCTGCATTTATCATTAATCGCAAATGTTCAGCGAAAGATCAGAAAGAAGCGTTTTTCACGATACGAAACGCAAAACATGTACAATTATACTTGTCTGAAATACGCGACATTATAAAAATTATTCTACCGCAACGACATTCAACCGATGTTAAATTACCGCAATGTGCGATGATTTCTCATATCTCAAAATCTCTCATATTGTTGCAAACGCAGTATAACGTCATCGTTTATCGATCTTATAAATCTTATCCGAATATAAATACAGCATCGTACGCAGCATCGTAGTACGCACAAGTTCTGAATGTAATAAATTTCTATTCAATCCAAATCCATAAAAACATCATAACGACTACGATCACCAGTAAAATTTCGATAATTCAAGTAATAGGGAAGAAATAAATATTCAAATAAGTGCGATATCTCGATTATAATCGATTGACGGTCAATCGTCGATTCAGCTATGATCGGACCCTCATTTTTTCTTAGCCGAAAAGTGCGACTGAAAATTGTTGGCAAAGTGGCAAAGTGCTCCGGGTCGTGTCTAGCGGGGCAGAACAATTTCGTCGATTCGTGGCACGAAGACAAAAAGAGATAGAGATAGAGATAGAGAGAGAGAGAGAGAGAGAGAGAGAGAGAGAGAGAGGGGAGAATGAGGGTGACAGAGGAAGGCTGACTGATGGAAAGCATAGAGAAGAGGGCTAGAAGGGAGAAATAGAGCGCACGGGTGCGCACGAGGCAGAAACAGAGAGATATATAGAATAGGGGGATATAGAATTGTCACGAACAAACCTTCGGTCAATTATAAGTTGCTTCGGAACGTGCCTCGCTTACGAGAGCCAGCTCCGTCCTCTCGCGTTACATTCTTAATAAGCCGAAGCACAGATAAGATTGTCCGTACATTGCATGTTGAAATACAAATGTTCCACAGGGCACAACGATGTGTAGATTCTATTCCCGCGAGTATTTCTTGCTATTGAATCCTTTTCTGAATTAGATCGCACTGAGTATGAGAAATACAATTTACTTTTGTTTACTACAATCTAGTCTAATATTTTCGGACGGTTCACAAAAATCAGTTGTAATTTTAATGAAAAATAATTGATTCATTTAAATAGAAATGCCTTAACAAAAATGGAAAACGATCTTTAGTCAAAAAATAAATTTGATTCGTATCTCATGCTACATTTTAAGATAACTGATAATTAATTGCATAAATAAATAGAGCATATTTAAATAATTCAAGTTTATATGAATAAAAGTAATAAGTGATAATTTGATATAATAATAATAATAATAATAATAATAATAATAATAATATCATATATCATGAAATGTAATGATATATATAAATAATAATTTGAAAAATATATGAAAAACAATATGTTATTAGTTCAGATTATTCAGATTTTAGCGCGTTTTCCATCGTTTTCATTCTGACCTTTCACTAACATTCCACTTTATTTAGGCGAAAAATGATCATATTTCTGAGTAATTATATTAGCATCAAATTACTTCTTGCTTCATTAAGTGAATTAAAATACGAAACGTCAGAATAAAAATGACAAAAAATGTCGTTTCCAAGCCAAAACTAATAGTATTAAGCAACAACGCGAGAATTTCAAATTCTTGAAATAATGCGCCGGCAAAAAGAACTAAAAGAGGAAACTACAAAATAAGTTAAAGAATAAAAAAAAATAGAAGGTACTAATGCCAATCCTATTAAAACTTTGATCGAAGAAAAATGAGCAATAAGATAAAGAGAGAAAAGAACGAAACTTGAATGTCCAACAGTCTGCTGTCATTATCATGCCCCGCTATAGCAGGTGAGAGAAACGCTGATTTTTCGCTTCGCTTCTACATTCCTTCTGGAAAATCTGAGTAAACGTCGTGATGGCACAAGCCATTATGGAAAACTGTTCTTTTCGAGAGATGGAAAAACGGTTAACGCAAACGCGATTTTATCTAAAGAAGCTCGGTCGACTAGATACAAAGAAAAGGAGCTATTGATCTATCGATTCGCCAAATCGAAGATCCATAGCAAAGTAGAATCGATATCATTAATGCTGCACATCGAGTCTTTCTAACTTTGTCGATATCATCTCCTTGATTTCTCTTTTTGATATTATCTTGCAACCAAATTCGTGAGCTTAAGATTTCATAGAAAATGAAAAGACTAGTTTGCCTAGCAAACGCTGCTATTGTAGATTCTTCGCTTGATACTTTTCGCTAAAGGTTTAAAAGTGGATATTTCTATCATGTCTGACGTTTTGTGAAAATACTCGATTGTTTAATGAAATAGAATTATTACATATTTTTATGATAATATTCCTACATCGCAATTGCATAACTTACGCGCAAATTTTAATTTACGCGCAATTTATGTCATAAATTTTATTAGAATTTCGATGGAATTATTTTTCGAGATTTATTACGACGTTAAGTTGACTTTAATAATATTATTATTCCAATTTTCGTCTATAATTTTTGTTTACATAAAAATATTTAATAATGGATATTGAGTAGTTTTATTCGACTTCATGAAAATGCAATAATCGACATCACTAATCCATAAATGGGTTCTCAATTAAACAAGAATCGGTTTCTTATCAATTCGGATTCTGATATGATTATTGTAATATGTAATAAAAGTCTAAAATCTTTGACAAGTTTTATTGCAAGTTAATTAAGCGATACAGAGAATAAGGACGACATTGCGTTAACCGGAACGAATTCGGTGGGACTCGAAGAAATCGAGGAGAAATCGATTTTGCTGATATCCTCCGTTTCACCGGCTGTAATACTGCTATTTTATACGACTTTCTTTCAATGGCGCAGAAAGATCTCAGGATGAACCGAGGGATGCTATAGATTCGTATCGCTGGACATCGGGTGCCTTTTCGACAGGCTTCTAAGAGTATCATTGTCATAAAATGTTTCCTTCGTTATTTTCTTTCAAATAGTATCAAGAAATGTATCGATGACTTTCTGTTTAGCTATTGATTTTGGATATTCAGTCCTAAATGCGAAGGGAATACGTAATGTTTTTCCAATGTTTAGAATATAAAAAAATAATATATTATTTGTAATGTAAAAATTTGTAAACATGAACATCGACGTTTTATCCGTATGATTATAATGTAACACGAGAAAGCAGTATTTTTTATAAAATTAAAACATGTCAAAGTATGTAGAGTAGGCATTCTAAACTGGGAGAAATCATGTAAAATTCTCATACAAAATTTCTCTATCGTGATTTTAGCGATTATACAGTCCTCTTCTTCTCTTCTAGACAATTTAAAAAATTGATGCGATAACATTGCATGGTCAACAAGATCGACATAACGTCTATCAGTATCGCAGACTGATGACAAATTTTGCCAGATTATTTTGTTAAAATTTTCAGAAAAAATCCGCGCTTGGGGCGACGCCGTAATTGACGCGGTGTATTACAAGCTTTGTGTGCTCTGCCACTGCAACCAGCAACATTTTTTCAAGCCGTTGCAAACAAAGCCAGAACAGTGGTCACGAGCGCTCCAGGATTTATTTCTTGTTACTACTGTTACTACGCACAGTTAGTTGTCAGTTTCGAAGCGCGCGTATCATAAAAATAACCGTCGATCTTTGAGATCCGACTACACGTTTGAACTCGTGTCACGCAGTGACACGAATAACGCGAAAGATAATTCACGCATAACGTTTTGCAAGATCGATCACAATCGACGCGAAATGTTACGCATTAATGCAAGGGAGGAATCTCCGGGAAGTATCGGCGTTGAACAACGTTCGTGTGCTCGTTCCAAGTCGCTTATGCAAATGTCTGAATTCCAGGAGTCAACATGAGGATCAAGAAGATGTGAATTTCTCGATCGCGAGAGAAACTCGTGGCGATGCCGCCACATCGAAATCGTGACACATAAATCGACGTTCCGTCAATCTGGCAAGGGAACAGTGTTTTACGACGTTACTGCCATTTTCGACCGCGTTTATCCAGCTCCGTTGCATATATCTTCACCGCGTCTTTCAGTATGGCATTATACGATTTTTTACCGCATCGGTCACCGCAGATCGTTGTAAATGCCAAGTAAACATTCGCGCGATGTTTCGATTATGTCGCCCGTGTCGTTTCATCGCTTCCCGCTTACATCCGAGAGCAATGATACGATGCGTGATACGATCGTAATATGTGATATCTCGAGATTCTAATTCGAGATTCTAAACCCATAACGCATATGGAAAATATCCAATTTGTCCACATACTCGCGATATTTACTGTGTGCAAATAAACAATTGCTGAACGTAGATAATATCCACTTTCCATTATTTCGACAATTGAATTTAACAAAAAATTATCGACAACATCGTTTGATAGCAACGACAAGATTGTTTATCCTTGCTGAAAAATTGTGGGAATATTTTTCCGAGAGGAAAGAGCGATTGAAATCGATTTCTCTATACATAAAAACTATTTAGTAACATTGGATAAATTTCGGAACTCGATTAACGCTTTGCTCTGTAATATCGCATGAAATTCATGATGTGTGGATCAAATATAAAAAACATGAAGCAGATTCGAAGTGCAAATGTTATGCATTGGATTACACATAAAAAGTGCGAATTAATCTCGTGATATATTGTATAGGCTAAATATAAGAAACAGAAGGAGATTCGTGGTTGAATTTTTGCAGATGCGTTCCCAAGTTGATCATTCTGCTTGGTTATACTTGCCTTGCTTGGTCATAGTTGGGCATAATTGGCGCTACTGGAGTAAACTTGGCCATACTTGCTATACTTGCCATAATTGACCAAACTGGATGATAATTGGTTATACTGGTTCATACATGGTCATATTTGACATGCCTGGATATACTGGGCTATAATTATCCATACTGAGACGAACTTGGCCATTCCTGACATATTCATCGTATTTGTCAATCTTGTCGGCATTCGCATGCGCCAACATTATTGCGCTGCAATATCACGATTTAAATCATAATGTATGTTACTATTGTTATCGTTTTGGAGTATCATTCACTCTTCGAGCATTGAATGATCATTTCCTCTCTTTTTCCCGCCAATCGTTGCAATCTTTACTTTATCCACCGTGCGCACGTAGAGATAACGAATGAAGATGTAACATATTAAAGGCAATACTAATTTCATGAAAAGTCACAAAATGTTTAAACGTTTCTTATTGAGTTTCTTTAAATAAATGCAATTGTTAAGTACTAGAAAAAAAATATTTTAATTTCAAGCTAATTGCAGCACAAAGAGAAAAGCTTTTAAAATACAAAACATAGTAATTCAGTCAAACATTTAGTCATTAAAAAACGGTCACAAATTAACTTGGAAATACTATATCTCGTTGTTAATTAATTAATTTCAACATTTTTTTCTTGTTTTGCTACGATGCTTTCGAATAGCGAATGTTTTGTTCGTGAGTTAAAAAAGAAAAAACTCAATTTCTGTTTATTGGTAAAGTACAAGTTTAGAAATGATAACATTAACTATTAATCTATTAACAATAGAAACAGAGATAGAGATAGAGGCTCAGAGAGAGAGAGAGGGAGAGAGAGAGAGAGTATCAGTATATATATTAAAGACGATGACGTTCCAAGAGATTCCGGGAAAGAAAGAAAATAGATGAATTAAATATGGAAAAAAATGCGTCAGTGACAAAAAATGATTCTGCATATTCGAAAATTCCAATTGAACTAACGCAATGTTTTATGTGAGTATCGCGCGAACTTACCATTAATTAAAACCGTTTTTAATTAGAACCAAGTTATATCTTACGAAGCATCATCCATTCTGATGCGAATACAATGAATAATAAAACTCATATGACTAGTCAGCAGAGCAAATCTGCTATCATATGCAATGAATATAATTATTATAAGAATATACAAAGAAATTCTTGAAAGAAACCGACTCTACATTTATGCGACTTTAAAGAGAACTTACGCACAAAAAGAAGTTACGCACTTTAAAACATTTCGCCGCGGATACTTCTTTTCTTCGCTTGTTGTTAAAAAAACAATTATCGTTCCCGTCGAGGAGCAACAAGCGTAAGCCTGTCGACAAATGCGAGAGAATTGCGTGTAATGCACTGTATCATGTAACGCGCATACACTTCACATATATTCATAAAGCTACGATAGGTGTTAAAGCCAGCTCGAATATTCCCTTATCGCGATTGTTGCACGAAGAACACGAAGCTTATCAGTAATCGACCCTTGTGCGAGACACGGCGTTGCGCGCCAAAGACGACGACGTGGCGGAAAGAGAGAGAGAGAGAGAGAGAGAGAGAGAGAGAGAGAGAGAGAGAGAGAGAGAGAGAGAGAGAGAGGGGGGGGGGACTTTCTTTGCTTTTATTTAGCTTTTTTTGCGAGGAGAGGGGTTGTCATACGTTTCTACACCAGCATTTCACGACGCGCCGTGATTTAATGCCGCGGCTTCTCGGATCAGAAGTGATTCCACGAACGGATGAGCGACTTCCTCTTGGTCGTTGAACGCAAAAGTGCTGTTAGAACGTAATTCTCATACATTTAACGCGAAATGCCGACACCTTTTTATTCGCATTTCCATTCGTCGAGTGCGAATACCGTTTTTCGTGAAAGAGATTATTATGTACTGGATTGGATTAATTTCACAATAAAGCGGCAGCTTCACTCGATGATGCGAAGATTTATTAGCGAACGACTTCTTGTACAGAAAAAGCAGAAAGAGCTCCATTTTCATCGGAATGCGCGCGTAGAAGAATTCGTTGCATCAAAGTGAATTTCAAATGTATACATGCGTATATCGTTTCACATTTCTGACATGATCGAGGCAAACGTTTTATCGATAGTTGCTCGTAATAAGTAGAGAAAATGAAAAATTCTAACAGATAATATAATAGTCATCTTCCATTTCTCTGACCTGCAAACATTCCTCAAACGTGAAAACCGATTCTTTTCTCGATATTTTTCAGGATCCAAGGGAAATCTATAACTTCCAGCACGCGCGCGCCACATAGCAGTCGGTCTTTTTACGAGCAACTCCGGCACGTAAACATCCTGCTGCTTCAGCCTCTAACAAATGTTTAGCGTTTCATCTTCGGGAATGCGCTCGACCACATAGTTGCAGTATTCTCCCGATGCACATAAGCAATAGTGAATTGTTTAAATACTGATCAATGATTTTACTTTTCACAGATGTATGATAAGAGATACGACGGAGAGTTCACTCATGACGCGGTGTGTTGTGAATGTGTTCATATCACAGACGGCAGTTCAATATTTGAAAGCTTAATATATCTCCCGTGAAATATCTTTCATGAAAATTTCGATTTTTAATCTCGCTAAAAACATTTAAGCCCTTTACGTGATACCGAGAATGGTCCTCGCTACGAGTTTGCGTTATGGATCCTGGCGAGTTATTACGCCATAGTCGTTAAAATTCGAAAGTTTCCCCATTATCCCTAAATATGTTTAATTGCGTAATGAACACGCGGCTGCACACTGCGAACACACGCGAGTCGTTTGAAATAGGTTGGGAACTAAACTATGTAATATCAGGAAATCAGATATCCGACATGAACTGAGCGAAATCGCAATTTTATAATTTGCACATTTGTAACTATCATGCTAAGTTATTTGAAATGCATCTGTCACAAAATATAGCAATATTCCTTCGCATTCGTTCCTGTTAATCCCAGAGCAATATCGAAGTCGAATTTGTCGCACACAACGGCACAGCTTACATTTATTATTTATTCAAATTACACCACTAGGAGCTCCCGGAATTCTAGCATAAAAGTAAGTTTTAACAAGCGAAATTCTTAACCGAACCAGTATCATGTTGTCAATTTAAACTATAACTATCAAGACATGTTCTCATGCGCTAAATATCTTTTATAATTTATAACGAAGCAAGAATTTTGCAATTTGCAATTTATTTCCGTATTTATATCGAATTCGTAAACAATAAAAATCATGTTTATCGCGTCAATGAGCTCTCTGAGAAAATAAAAGTTTCATGAAACATTACTTTTTTCGTTGTTCGCAACTTCGTGAACATCAAGAAGTCCATAGATTTACGTGCATATAAAGCTCTTGGGATTTCACAATGTTCTTGTCCTTTAAGGGATAGTTTTATGACGCGGCCTAGAATCATCGGCAGCACTATTTCGTTTCGCCTCATCGCAGACGCGGGTCGCCATGACCGAGATATAGATCTGGAATATTGCCAGGTTCCGATCTTCCATGGAGCCAGCGAAATTTAACGAGCCTGGTAAGACTGTGCGGGTCCAGATCGAGATTTGACATCTCCGCGAATTCCACCGAAGGATCAATTCCTAGAGATGTGACAAAAAACAATCTCTCTTGCTCGCCCGAAGAGAAGATTCAAGAACGTGACAATCGGTTCTCCTTTCGGTCCTTTCTCAGAGCGATCGATAACAGCGATCTTTGATTAGTTCGATTTTCTCGAAAGAAGAAAGGGAAAAATGTTTCACGCTAATGAACATTGATCGAATCTAATTAGACGTTATTTAATTCCGCTGGAATCTGTTCTCGGCTGTCGCGCTTAATCCATTCTAATTAATATGATCGCAAATATTTAGAGGCCTGTGTCAGAGTATTTTCACACTTAACGCGGAGTAAGAATAAATTGTTAATCAGTCCGAATTTCACCGAATGGAGAGGATGTCATGATTCCACGTTATCGATGAAACGCCAGTAAATCTCGGATTTCCGCCGCGCTACCGAGCGTTCTCGCGGGGAACCGATGTTCCTGCCGGATTAAATCACAGGGTTTATCTTAACACTCGATAAATTACGCAATTAATTAGAGCCAAGCAATTAAGCGGAATCAGATGGTGTACGAATTTAGGAGGGTATAATTCCCCTCGGGCGGATGCGTGCGTGAGTCGAGAGCATAAGGCTCGTGCTAAGGCTGAAAAAAGCAATTATCCACTCCAGGAGTGGCCGGACACGGACTGGTTTCGTGCGACTAACGCTTTATGATCGCGGATGACCAGAGCTGCTGAGACGAACCACTGTGCTGAGATTTGCGCAGGCCATCAAGTGCGTCAGCATGATGCATCAAGATGCGCGGAAAAATCAAGGCACGTCATGATAATTAGAAACGATGGTCTTTACGGCGCGGAAAATGATCGTCCCCGCTGCTGATGCATGCGATATGGGCAGCTGAGCGATTAAAATGTGAATTAAAATTTGTTTCGTGCGAGATCAAAGATTTTTCCAGCGTACGGTTAAACGCGCAGATTTATTGTTAAAATCATTCCAGTCGGGAATTAATAGCGATATTCCGCGAAACTGCAACAACTGCGAGAGGAATTCATTTTAATGCAATACTGTCGGTTTCTTTTCCCAGCTGCACGACAAAGATGGATCGATATTTACGCATTCGTATCCAATGATATGCTCGCGAAGTGATATCGCTAATTAGTCAGATGAATTAACGATGATATCATAAATCAGTGATTGTTAATTCGTATTTTTCATGAGCTGTTTTTCTCCAGCTTGTTTAGAATTTGAATGACGAGACGCATTGGTGACATAATATACTTAAGACAAAATGCGTTCATGTGTTCATTTCTCCGATTATGCTTTCGTTATATATCGAGGTAACAAAGAGCAAGGCATAAACTTGGGGTAGATTCGCAAGGAATGAAATAAAGAAGTTTATGTACATGTCACTCGTAAAACAGCCCGAAGATAAAGACCGAGTGGTTATCTCCATCAGTATCACTCTCCATCAAACCATGAGTCATTCAGTTGCCATTCGCGTGACGATGCTCCAACTAAAAGCAATTAGTGGGACTGTGCTAAATCGATGATTTATGTCTCGCGAGAATCTTGTGTCTATTCCTTCTATTATGAGATACAATGTTATGAAAACGAGTGCAACTGTATGATATTGCTTGTAGTACAAAGCAAATCATTTTACTGTCTTAGGATTTAACTCAAAAGTCGTGCGGTTTTTCTAGTGACTACCATTTTCTTCTTTTTCTTCTTCCTCTTCTTCTTCTTCTTCTTCTTCTTCTTCTTCTTATAGAATCATATCCTGTATTTTATGCAATATGCCTGTTCTCCTGTGATATTGATGTACCAACTTTCGCACCAATGTTGTGGAGGCCGTCCAGGTGGTCTGGTTTCGTTTTCCACTAGCAATTTTTGCTAGTTGGTTATCATCCATCTTGTTTACATTGTCTGTCCATGCCCGGTTTATTTTATGACATCTTGGATCTTGCAGATGTCGCGAATATTTTCGTTGCGAATTCTATTCTATAAAGCGTTGACAGTAATCAGCATCTTAAGATCCTTATTTCCGTTGATCTTAGCGTAATAGACATGATTTTTCCGTTCTTGTTTCAGATCGTTAGCTCTCACGCAGATATTATAAATTCATATTTTGCTCCTTAAGCTCATATACTTGTTTCTCCGCGTAAATAGCCAGATATAGCTATTTTGATCGTTTGTGCTTACATCTCTTCTTTCAGATTCCTATTATTTATGATGTTAACCTCAAGATATCTAAAAGTCATGACTTGATCAACGTTTTTATTTTATACCGCCAAGTTGCAGTTTTTCGATTCCCTGACGATCATAAGTGACTGAATTCTTTGAACAGATATGAACATGTTATATTTTTCTGCTGTTTGAATCTATTCAGGAATCTCTGTAGATTGTCCTCTCTAGATATGGCGCAAATCGATGCATTTGCGCAAATCGAGGATTTGCTCGAGACAACACGTTCATTACGACGTCAAGCTCATTTTCCGTATGTAAGGCAGATAGAATGGCACGCCACGAACTTCATCCAGCTAAGAGAAGGGCCTTTATTGGTCGCCAAATAAGCACATCACAAGGTAACGCGCGTAAACGCGAATGAGCCATTGCACCAATGCAAACACAATGACGTTTCCTGTCGGAATTTCGGTCAGGACGGAAATTTCGGCTTGTGCTTGCGGTACGATTATGACGGTTACATCCGACCGAAGGATCTCGCGTGCTATGTGCGAGATGGCGGAGCTGTCCGGCACGGTTTAGTTCCTCCTTCATGAACGGCGAGTATTCGCGGCCCGGTGACCGTAAAATCGCATTACCGTCGTCGGTATCCGCCGTCTCACGGAGTTATGCGCCGCTAATATAATATTGTACAATATAGCTCAATCCCGGAGTAGTCCAAATATTCGGAGAGTTCGAACAACGGCGAGCCCACATCGGACGAAATTGACCTTCTTTGCAAGAAGGATCTCAAACTTTGCAGCTTGCCTTCTGCACTCGGTTACATTTGCATCCTAGGCGACGGTTTGCTAGAGGTGGATCATATGTTGACGGAACTCCGACTTATATAACGTGAGATTGCAATCCGTCAGAAATGACCGATGTTTGAAGAAGAAGACGTGAAGAAAATTCCGAACGATATTCGGATATTTCTTGAAAAACGATACAGATTCGTATTGCATAATACATACTATTAGTTTTCCAAATAAGAATCGTGTCTGATTTTACAAATTCATGATTATTAGTTCACGAGTATCCTGAAACGTTGTTTGCATAAAATATTTCGGAACCCGATAATTCGAATTTGCGCAAATTACCCCCGCCGTCGAATTCCCTGCCATTTTAGTATTCGAAATACATACAAATTGCGAGATTAAGGAGAAACGAAGACCCGCTTGATATCATCAAAACTTCGTTTGGGGAAATTGATTTCGTGCAAAAGAAAGTGGAACGAAATGAAAGGAATTCGAATCCGCCTATCGATTTTTTTTCACGAATTTTGTTTCACGAAATAATCGCGAATTTTAAACAAACTATTCTAATTAATCATATTAATTGACAGCGGTATCACGTATCGTTATAATTTATCATCGGGAGGATATAACATAATTGACCTGATTAATATAAAACGCTCTTAGCGCAAAACGGCCAAATAAAATTACCATGCGTTTTGGTCCATTGTATTTTTATAACACATATGTATATTCGTATAAAGAATCTTCGTAAAGAATATTTACAATAGATACGAGTGGATACAATAGATACAGAAAAAAGATGAAAGTATTTATAAAATATAAAATATGTATACCTTACAGAGTGCGACACGTGTCATACAGACATACAAACAATAACACATCGATATATCACTATAACGCGAAATAATAACAATTGGTCGCTATTAAACGCACTCTACTAGCACATGTTACAGCACACCTAAAATCGCAGTTACCACATTTGCTTTTTCTTTAACAACTTGCATGTTACAGTTGTACCACTAGTATCACGCACGTTGTACGTCGACCATTTCTCTCGCGTTAAAACTATTTACGGCCAACGTACACCGCTTTCCGCCTCACCGACAGTTCCCCGATGGATCGATGATGGATGCAGGTCTCTATCAGTTTCCAGAGATCACCGGGTGAAGTGAACAATGATCGATCGCGCGCGCGACGTGAAAAATGAAAGAGCGCGCAACTAATTGCGAGCGCGCGCGCGAATAAATTCATGTCCCTATCACGCGCGCCGTATGTTCGCTGCATCAAAAAAAAAGGAAAAAAAGAAAAAAGAGAAAAGAAAAATTACATCGCCGTCGTAAGTACGAGCTTGTTGGTGAACGCGCGCGATTCCATGCACATTAATTTTCCGAACAACCGTGTCGCAATCGGTTCCATTCTGGATAACTACACAACGCGGAATACTCTGACATAAAATACGCGATGTATCGCGAGAATTAAATGATTTTTTTTCGATCATATAAGTGTGCATACGAATAATCATACTTCTTTACGTAGTTGGCTCGATGTGTCAAAAAGTTCGATTGAATTCAAAGTGCTTCAATGATAGCGGAAATTATGTTATCTTATGTTATGTTATCTAATATGAATATCTTGTAACGTAAATGAGTTACAGTGATTCCTTCTCATCTACGCTTGAATGAGAAATCCGATAACACGGTTTCATCTTGTAAAGAACACGGATGCGCATAGAAAAGCTGTTTGTGCAGGGATCAAAGACTCGTAGACGTTATCACACGTTTGCTGATCCTCGTCAAAGTCTATTTACCAAGCGATATCTTTGGCTGCCGGCAAACAATTCCCATTCGAGTAATCTAGAAATGTCGAAATGTAGTCGGATGCGTGGAATAGTTTCAATGTGATTACGATTAACAGTACCGTAAGTAATTTGTTTGCAATAGTAATGAAACATTACATAGTAATGAGCAGATATGCTCAATCTGAAACAAATCAACATTTTGCTTTAATATCGTCATTTTTTATCATAAATAACGAAATTATTTATATTTTCTGTAATAAAACTGATTAAAATAGATATTCTATAATAATTAATATGATATGCAAATAATTACATATTATTATGTGTTAAACACGCGCTATTATACGTTAAACTTTTGCGGAATCGTTTCAACGCGTTTATAAGAAAGATTTTAGTTTTCTCATAATATCGATCTAAATATCTGTTCCAAGTTTGTGATTAATTATTACTTTGTAGAGGCATCTCTATAAAATCTCAAAGCTTGAGAAACAAGTTTATCAGCTGGAATATCTATAAATTTAGAAATAACGAAAAGATTATACAAAATATCTGGCGTGTAAGATGTCTCTCACTTTCCTTGACTTTTGAAAGTCTATAAGTCAGCGAATAATTTTCTCTAATATATATAGCTGAGGAGTCAAGAGATATTCTGTTCCATGCATTCGAATGGGCATTGGCTGAAGAGCCGAGTGGCACGTCCCAGTGCAATTACGATTATATTTTTACTATAATCCTTTGAGACGTTTTCATTATAGAACTATAATCTAATCCTGTAGGAATTTCTGACAAGTTTCTCGCACCCGTCATTAAAGATCGCACCGTAAAATATTAACTGCCAGAGCGACTCGAATTTCATAATATTCAGAAGCTTCTCGTGAAATTTGGGTCAATCGTATCGCGCTGTGCGAGTAAATTTCAGACAATATTATTCTTCCCTTGCTATGGCCAGGTAGGATTTCCAAGTTTATATAAAGTTATCCGATTTAATCAATGTTTGAGCCTTGATGCAAATGCCATGATCTTTTGCAAAATTAATATTTTTAAAACGAATCTAGCGAATAATATATCAAGCGTTTTGTCAAATTCATAAACTCTCAAGGGTGATATTCCGATATTTAATAGTTGGTCAATGAACTAACAAACTAAGTTTGTAACTAAGGTTACAAACAGAATCCAGTGTACCGCGATCCCTTTATATCTCTTTCTCGAAATATTTTAAAAATTTCCGCCGAATAACAAAATCCAAATATGGATCCAATGGAAATTATGATGGAAATGATAGATTTTTGACGCCTCAGATTGAAAACAAAACAAGAAGGAACACTTTATTCTTCTCTATTAGGATACAGTGATTCTCGCGAGACTAGTTCTCTGATCTCGCTAACTGATCTTGCTCACTTTGCAATTCACAGCTCGCAGTTCTCCACTCTCAGTCTTCACAGTTCGCTCGCTTGGTTTGGTGCGACTCTCGCGTCCTTCATTTCTTCTAAAGCAACTCTCTCGCACGTGACGTACTTAAGTTTAAGACGTTTCACATCATTGTACGGAAACAACCCCGGAACACTCGTATCGCCGCATATTTCTATCTAATCCGGATTAATTACGTCATCCTATAAGCCCTTGAGGGTCGACGGTTTTTTCTTCCGCGGCTGTCCTCTTTTTCTCGACGCGACGCGTCCATACCCATACATATGCGCACACATATACACAACATCTAGACTGGCTTATAGGCTTTCGATGCGCATCGACACAAACAATCTCAAGGTCATTTTCCCTTTATCCTACAAATATCATTGAATTTTAATTTTGAGAACGAATAGTTTGTATCGCAATTGCAAAATGTATAGTTCTCTAACTTGAACGTAATCGCCGAATAAATTGCAATCGCCGATGCAATTGCAATTGCTAACTTGCCCTCACGGCATAAAGGGATTTTAGATATCTCTTATCTGCGACATTTCGACTGTCCATAATCTCTTTAATTCCATAATCTCTTAATCCAATGATGACCGTGCGTACGTGCTATCAGTTCGCCGTATCTCTTTAGCGTCAAATCATCAGCATATGCGGACTAATGGATTTTTTGTGCGTTCCACTCAGGATGATCAACTGACCAGCGAGATCTCTCTGGTGAGTTTCTTATTATTCTTTGCACATGATCCGATTTGACTCTTCGCGATAATTAAGCTCTGCGAGCGAACAAACTTTTCGCTGCACGAAGCTCACATCGCGCGAATACATCTCGGGGGATTAGCGCGCATTTTTATGAGCCATCGAACTTTCACGAGCCACTTTTCCGAAGTCATTTCTTTGGCAAAGAAGATGTTTTTCATCGCGGTATCGCTTCTGGACGAAATCCTAAATTTCAGATATTATACTTTCAAAATAAATCATTCGAATCATCGCTTATTGATTCTTATACGAACTCTGACTATCCTAAACTAAAACTAAAAAGAATGATTGACTGATTGATAGACATCGGTGCGTCGTTGCATACGTGCAGGCGCTCACACAACGGCATCGCCGTTAAACCGACCGAAGTTAAACCGACTCTGAATATCTTTTCGCGCGCATTGACCCGGAAATGAAACCCTCCGATCGCCGTACATACAAATATCGCTGTAGAATCCGCCGCAGAAGGGCGGCGCTATTTCAATAGCGCGCAAAGCTTGCTAGCGTGCACGCCTTCCAAGCGCATTTCTATCGATCTCGAAACGTGTTCATGACGTAGCTTGTGTGTATTCACGACATGCGGGTGCATTCGTAGGGCGACGTAATCGCGGAAGTATAATGAATCATTTTGCGGGTCCTCCTTTCATGCGCGACGCGCGATACATACGCCCAGCGATTGCGTACGGTCCTAAAGTGTACACATGGGATGGCAAATTCAGTTGTTGCAGAAGCCTTCATTAATTCGGACATGCGTCCTTTCCTTCTTTTTCTTTTCTTCTCACCGGTAATTCTCTTTCTCGCGGCAGCCCGTTGTTCGCCTCCCCATTTCGATAGCATTTCCCGCGGGTCCAGGGAGAACGCGCTTTTATACATATTTATGCGGCTCTCGATCCTCGCATCCAATTATGCTGAGTACGAGGCGCGATCTCGTCGTTTCTCGTTCTCGCAACGGAAACGCTGTCCGCGCCGAGTTTCTCGCAAGATACATCGTTCGCGAGACCTCGTAATCAAAATTGAAGAGCACACGTTATAAAATAGAAACATAATACGAAAGACACGTAGCTCTCCTATTTCTGTGTTTTAAATTCGCTTGAAAAGAGCTACGACGCTCGATCAACCTGACACAGAATGAAGAAAAAGAAAAGGTAAAAGAATAGTAATCGGTCAAGAGATAGAGTACAAGAGACATACATCTCTTATCTCATAAAAATTTTCTTCCATCAAATAATATCAAATAATTGCTCCGTAAATATACACAAAAACTCTTTCCGAGACCAAAGAAATCAAGATGTGCGTTGTTTTCGTCACAAAACACGATAACAAATGGAGCCCTGAACAGGTCGAAGCTATTCGAGCTGAAATTGAGAGCAATGACGATAAAGTTCCGATGCGTCCGAGACGGTCGGAAACATGCTGCGAAGATACGGATAAGGCGCAAGGCTGGTCTCTCTTTCTCTTTCTCTCTCTCCCTCTTTCTCTCTCCGCTCGAAGCAAAGCCTCGTTTCTTTTCGAGCAAATGAGAGCCGCGCCCCCTCGTGCTCGATGAGGAAAATTTCGCCGGCATTATCAGCGAGAATCACGCGAGGGTGCACGCGCGCGCTCCAGCCTGGATGCCTTTATGAGCTCGCTCCGCTTCATTCCGCGCTCGGCACGGTCGTGTTCCTAATTGTTCCGTCGGTTTCCATCTTACACACGTCGCTCTCAAATGCCGAGCGGACGTTCATTGAGAAACAACGGGAGGTTCCAGCGTACATACGAGAGGCGACGGTGTATGCTCACCCTCGCCCGAGAAATTCGATGCCATCCTATTCGTTAAAGCGCACGGGAATCCCGTGCTGTGAAATAACAGCTGCATTCTGTAATAATAAACGTGGCAAGCATACGAGGAATTTTTATTGCAAATAATGGCGCACGAGGACCAATCGATTCTCGATTCTCTGTAGCGGTTCTCTGGCAGCGGTACTCTTTGACTCAATTTTGACTTTGTTCTGTTTCCAGGAAGTTTAATCAATATTTTTGTAAAAGCGATATTACGATATGACAATCTTTACTTCATTCATGACGAGTCGCTAAGTATGAGCTAAGTGACAGCTGAGTTTACATTTCGTACAAACTCGCGCGGTATAAACTTGGAATTATGTAACTTAAAAACACCAGATCTCATACATAGGCATTAACATTACATGCTTCAAAGCTGTAATACAATTACGTTCTAGCTCCATATCGACTTAATTGCGCATGCTTTATTAAAATATGGTTCATTTATATTGGATTACTGATAATTATGTAGCGCATCCTCATTGAGCGATATACCGATTAATGCACGTAATCATTTTATTAATGGAGCATCGGATAATAGGCGTAAAGCCGATCAGGTACATAAATAAATTACCCGAAACATTCGATAAAGAATTTTCTCAACCATGTGAATCATTAATCTCAGTTCAACTGCATCCAAAGTATGCGGTTTCGTTGTGCTTCACACAAATTTGTGACCAGTTATTTAGGATAGAATGTTACATGTTTTAATATCGCTGAAGTAAAAGCTCTTACGTCAGAATGTGACAGTGGACATATGATCTTCCATATTTCGTCATGACGGACATGCTTCTGCTGCTTGGCGATAAAAAGGACGCTATGAGCGATAAAATCAAGTGAATGTGTTAACATGAAAAGTAAACGCGTGCTATTAATATACAGGTATTCGTGTCGAGGGCTATAAAAGAAGCTTAGCCTCCGTAATGCCGGTCGTCGGCTCCCTCGCTTCGATGGGGAGGCATTTCACTAAAGGATAAACAAGCGCTATTAAACCGTGCGCGGGGCGTTCGCCGATCGTGCGAGAATAGAAAGGCGCGATCGCGCGTGAAGGAAGTGCAGGGCGAGTTATTCCGGCTGTTTTACAACCTGGTTCTCACCAGCGCGAATAAATCCACGAGCCTCGTCGCGGTGCGATGAAGAAGGAAAAGGCGGCACGCTTGTTAAAGCGTGAGATACGAGCCGCTTCCTCGCGAAATAAAGTCACGATGCAAATTCAGAGCGGAGCATCCCGAAGACGTAAAAAGCAGACGCGTCGGCAGCGGAAGCAATTTCCATGAAACATTCCCCCGTATGAATGAAGGCCGCAGGGTTGGACGACCCCGAGCACTCAGAGAGAGAGCCTACCTATCGTCGACACTTTCCTTCCTCGCGATTTTCTATTGTCTTCTACTCTGATTCCTCCGCCACGTCCATCGATTTGCCTGTTCTTCTCGCCTCTTCTCATCGATCGGCTGCTCGTTCTCCCGCGGAATGAATGCATCTGAAGAGTTCCTCCAAGAAGAGTTTTCGCCATCCCCTTCCCTTCGTTAACCTTCTATCTTGACTTCTCTCTCTCTCCTTGTGATTCGATTCTTCGCGTACCGTACCGCAAAGGGATTTCGAAATTTTCGAGATATGCTTCGTGTCGCGACTCTTCTTCCAGGACGAAAATCGAGAATCAAACCACAAATGCGACTCGACAGTTGACTACGCCAGAAAAATAGCATCGGATGGTCCATCCACCGTCACTTCCATCGAGTGCATGCACTCTAAATGTATAGGCGTGAGGATGTATATATCTATACTTTTTTTTCTTGCTGCGGTTGTCACAACGCGAAGCTATAAGGAAGGACAGCGACATGCTGTCGCTCTCGGTCATCATTGATGAAACAAATACGTGTACAGATTTAGCAATTTCAATCAGAAACAAGCTCCCGAGAGCGTAATCTCTTTCCCTCAGCGAAAAATCTTACGCTAATCAAATTCACGATAACGTTGCTGCATAAAAAAGTAATAATCTTTCGTCTAACGATAGCGATAATAACAGTAATACAATTACATAATATTGTAAAAATAATCCAGCTCTTAGGAGATTTGTATAATTTGAAACCATGTCGTAACCAAGAATCCCCATCATTTCTCTTTTTTGCAAGAGAGTTTCAAACTTTATCTCGCTGTAATATTACCACGTAAACGTCACATAGTTTCACAGTTTAATGAGTTATAGTTTAATAGTTTTATAGTTTAATAGTTTTATAGCTTAATTACTGTCTTTCTTCTTCTCTTCGTTAGACTGTTATATAAAGATAATAACAAGCTAAGCAAAATTCTGATTACATGATACTGACATCGAATGGAACGTATATCTATGTGTCGCAAGCCACTTTAACTGTTAAAAGACTTAACGGACAGCCATTTAAAGTCATCTCGAAGTAACTCGCGTCGTGGCCGGAACTTGAATGTTTCGAGATCGAAAGTTTTCACGGGAGATCTCTTCCTACGGATAATTTCGGATTACGTTTCTCACCGGGAAGGCGAAATGGGCTTGAATTCCACCATCGGATTCCGATCGAATCCGGATTGGCTCCCTTATCGCTTCCAGATATCGTTTGTCTTTTAAGAGACGTCGATATCTATGTTTGGCCGCCCCTCTGCGCATTTGTCGCGCGCTGGCGAAAGCAATTGGAAAATCTGGCGCACAGGATTTCGGCAAGGGAGATCGACGGTGAGATATATTTGATCTTATTCCGTGCGAGATCGGTATGTGCGTGGGAATCGTTTTCACGCGAAACTTACACTTCTCGATCCCCCTACCGTCCTTCGAGATTAATCGCGAAGAGCCTCGAGTCCTCGGCACGACTGAACGTGCTCTACGGACTTTCTCGCACACGCGCATTCGTGTTGTGTAGTATTGGTATTAAATTTAATCGTGCTTAACTTTGCAGGTCAAACTTCTGGACGATGAACTTCGCATACGAAGCCATGAATCGCGCGGGACGCAAATTTCGGCATATCGCTCTTGATGTATTCCGCAGTCGGAGTCATATGAATCCGTGATGCGTCTTTCCGATAAGACGCGCGACGTTATCGCAATCATCAATTCGAATTTAGGCAGCCCACGAAAGGCAGTCCTTTCTATATATATGTACATATATATGTACATACATAGGTACGCATCGGTTGTTCTGATCGAAGGAATCGTTAGTCCATTAAGATTCCACAATGCAGTGCGGCGTTTCCAGCCGCCGTCATCGCCGGCCGCAGTAAACCTGTGCAAGTTTCTGGCAAGACGCGGAGTCAGCGTACGTTTATGACGGCAGTGTTGCGGATAGCCGACCTCTTGACCCGTGCACCAACGTGCATCAGGAATCCATTAAATCCATGCGCTACGGATGTCGATGAATTGAACTGGCGAAAACCAGCCAACCAGTCTAATTATACAACAAATAATTAATTTGTTATTTAAGACTCGTGCCTTCAAGTAGCTCGCTATTTTTGCCGTTGTTTCAATATCCGATGCAATTGACCAAGAAACGTACATCGACATAATGTACATCGTGAATAATCTGATGCGAGTTGCAGAAATGCAGAAATGTCGCAGAAATGTCAAATCAGGTCTCATTTTCATGGCGAAATGAAATGATAATATCAGATGTTAACGCGAATTATTGAGAATTTCATCCTGGACATCTCTCTCTTTCTCTCTTTCTCTCTGAAGTGTGTGCGTTTTTCGCACGGCGGTCGTCGAATTACGTTCTGTCCGAAAGTTTCGTGCGAAGACTCCGCCATCGAATGTTACTGTCCAGGGCATCCGAATCGACCCCCCACTGTCGTTCAAGAAAATAGCTTAGCCGTTAGGAAACGCTTGGTCCAGCTACCTAAAGCAATTGGAGTAAGCTCTCTTTTCATCGGGATGATACTCGCCAGCCAACGTGTAGCCAACGGGATCAACCAAATACAATATGAAGCTTGGAAAAGAAAGTTCCTTTCGTATCGTTACGAAGCACGATTCCGATACCGATATTGAATGATAACGAATCGCGCGTTTTCCATCCGATATACCGTATCACATCATACGCCTCTCGGCTTAGGCACAGAATGCTTCCCGTTGATCCGTTTTCTGGTTTTTCTGTATCAAAGTCAAAGAAAAAAAGAAACTCTGCCTCCCTTCCAACCTGACTACGACGAACTTAGCAGACACGTGTATTTTATCTGTCCTTCGTATACACGTAAAATGCGACTACGAATAACCAAGATAACATTCGACCTTCAAAGTTTCGCAGTTTATAACAGCCACAGAGATAAACTTCCGCCTACGCGTTGCATTTTTGTCGCTGCTATATAAGAACTGTGTTCCGAATACCAAGAGATTTGAGCAAACGTATAAATTTTCACGAGGAAAACTTGCGGCGGTCCTCGAGCAATTTGAACCGACGAGAAATTTACTAGGAACTTTAATAGATGTTTCTTCATTTTGCTTGATAAATAGAACACGTTCTTAAAGAAGATTGTTTCACGTAACGACACCTCGCCCGTAATTCGTATCATTGTTCGTTTTATAGCTCAACTTGGACATATTCGAAGAATTTGGATTAAATCTCCTACTATCCGCGACAATCCGATATCCCTTAGGAGACGTTTCGTTCGAGCAAAGCAATCAGACGGACTTCCTGTTTCACGTAAGCGATACTCGTACCTCTCTATCCGGCTAGAACGACGGTACCAGGTAATACTCCGGATACAGACGGGACTCTTGCCCTCAGCAGTTTTCACGAATAGACTGCCTCCATTTTAACCTTTCGCAGGTTGTACCAACACTATTTCAATTTCACAAGCTAAGTAAAGTGTAAATTGTATTCAATTCCTTACAAGAATAGAAAGATCCGGAATTGTTACAGGCAAATTGAACATATGATCAGCAAACATCTCTAAACCTATGAAATTCCGTCTTAAGAATATTAATGTCTTCGCTATATCTTGGAGCATTGTTTGAAGATGGAAGCGGACTTAACTTTTTATTACGCGACATCGAAATAACGAATTTCCACGATATGACGAGAATTACGCGGGATTGCGCGATACGAATGTGCGCCACGGAAAATATTCATCGCTGATTGCTGCGAGAATCTAAAGTTCCGAGAGTCGTCGATTTCCCCCGCGGGTACAGTCCACTCGGTCGCATTGACGTTCTATCCCATGCTGAGAACAGCACATCACGTCTTTCGTATTATTTTGGAGAATCTTCGCGATTGCAAGGTTTATCGAGAAACTATTAACCTCGAGAAGATGATCGGTAATCCTCGATGCTATTGTGACATTACACCACGCTGTTTGTCATTGTATCACCAACTCGCCCTCGCTCTCTCGATTATTAGCTTTCCACCGATAGACTTGATCAATTTAAAGTTCTCTTAAGCTTCATGTGAGAACGTAAACGTAACATCGTGAAATGTAAGATTCTAATCACAAATAACGTATTTAGGTCGTCGGAAAATTATGGTAAAGTTCGCTCCACTTCTGCATTGCACCAATGTATAGTAACGTAAATGTATCACGAAATGGACAATTGGATTGCGAAATGATGCGAATGTACGTGACATGCATGATTAGCTACAACACAAAATCAACAGAAATCTGCGTCGTAATGCGCTAATAGCTTTCGCTCATCGCAAACAAAGAAAGCTCAACAGAGTATATGAACTCACCATTTCTTGGCAATTTATTATACGGTAACTATATATTTACAATATTTATCATATCTGATTTGTGTGAGCCGTGTGGCAGAGAAAATACCAAAATTACGAAGAGAATTATGCAAAATCTATTCAATGTGCAGCCGATATACAATGATGATCTTCAAAGGTCTGTGCGATGTCTTATAAAAATAATATATCGAATACTTTACAATAATTCTAAAAAAATTATTTTCCACGTCTTTCATTTTTTATATTGGTTGTAACAATATATTGACGTCAATCAAACATGAGCTTAGTGGAGCACTAATGCACTTAAATCTCCAATAAAGTCTTCTTTTTTTAAATATAGTTATGGGAAAATTATGATAAAGTTCATTCTATATTGTAATAATAATGTAATAACGTAAATGTATCACGAAATGGACAATTGGATTGCGGAATCGATGATGCGAACGTACGTGACATGCATGATCAGCTATAATATAACACAAAACAAATGAGATTATGAAATCTTGGATAAAATCCACGATAGCAGAAATCGAACGCTCATTTCTTTCAATGCTATATTATATTTACTCTTCCGATAGAAAGAACACAGTTTCCCCTTTCTCGTTCGAACCAGTTTCGAATCGCTGGCGCATGAATCAGAACGCGTATATTCGTTTCCGGAAAACCACTCCGAGTCGGTATATATAACTGTCTTATTTTTCCCTATCTTCCGCTCGAAAGAAAGTTTTCGTGTCTACCCTTGTTATACTTTGATATATTATAGAATAAAGCAAAAGATGGGCCAGACTCGAATTTACTTCTAAACAAAAAGATAGCATAATGCGAGATTGATTGAGAAAATATTGGTTATGCAATATCTTTCTTATTTCTAATTATTTCTATGATGAAATACAGAATATACGATGTTGAAATTGAAATATAAATTAAGAATTAAGTTGAAGATTCTAAATAAACTGATGAATCGTATAAGTCTTTTTATTTAAGAACTACACGAGAATAAACGTATCTGCGTTTATTTTTTAGATTTATTTGTGAAACGTCGCTATTTATATACCGGTTCAATACTTTCCCAAAAGCTATTAATACTCCAAATCCGAAAGGAACATATATTTGTAACGCATTATTTATGGAAAGAGCGATTAGTCTATATTGAAATCATGACAAATAGAACAATTCTTCATTAGTATTCAATTTCACGTTTGTGTAGTAAAGTGCCAACGACATCACGACTATATTTAATTCATCTGTTCGAATAGTTTTAAACAAACAGGCTATCCGATAATTTTGCGCCATGATTTCTGACAGATCGACAAAATACTTTAAATTTATAAAATTTACCGTAAAGTAAATAACGATAGGAGAGCGATCACATGTAAGCGAGATAATACATCTAAAATTAAATGTTTTATGCTATTAATATCGCATAAATGGCGACGACAAATCTTAATAAAAGCATAAGCGCTTATTTTTCAAAGTTACCTGAAATTATCTCGCACAAGTATAATCTTGCAAAGCAAACGTTGAAATCTGTAATACGTTTTTGTTATCATTTGTACAAGAGAATCTGTATCAAGATACAAACGAGCGGATCAAGAAAAATCAAGAACTACAGCCGAAAGAAGACAAATCGATAAATAGTTGAAAGATAAAGTTATAGACATGATGTATTCATATATTATATACAATTATATATTATATTATATACCATACAAGATTAATTACATTGTTTTTGTATAATCATTATATCCACTTAGATTCGTCAATACGCACAACTATCTTGAACGTGCGCGCGCAATGATCCACGGGATAAGCAGCAGTACCTCATTGTCAAACAAGGATTTGAGCGGGAAGAAGCAATAATACCATTTTATATGTTCCAAGTGCTTCGAGAATAACTTCAAATCGATCTCTTTCTCTCGTCTTGTTGCAACAAACAAGTTCCCAAATTCGATTGCTGACACCGTTGGAGGACTTGTTTAGGACGTGTTAAAAAATATCGCAATTTAAAGCAAGCATTAATCGAATTGGTCATTGCAGTTAATTGAGAATCCTCGCTAATTCTGAACACAGAAATATCTCTTCGAATCATTCCCATTTCACCTTACGCGTAAATGAATGCTTAGTCTGCTTCGTGGCCCGTGAAGTGCTCGTAGAGCGCGGACTAATCTCCCCTAAAAACATCGGAATATCCCGACATCGAGGAATCGAACAAATCCGCGATTTTGTGCTCTTTTGTTCGCCGTGCACTCGCGCGGGAAGAATCAGTGTGCATGGAAATCGGCGGAGATTCAGCTTCCGCGTTCGCAAAGAATATTCCGTTGATATTGCGTAACACAGAAAGAGCAGCAGAGCCGCAGTAAAGACGGACAAAGCTGACGTTTCGTAGGTACATGCACGGAACGCGAAAGTGTGCAGGATGTAGAGTCAGAGAGATTCCTCGAGAATTTCTGTGGGTCGAAGGGGAGGCGGAAAGCACAAAGAAGCCAGGCTTCCGTTGAGAGATCGGCACGTGACGCACGCTAAACACATGTCTACGCAAGTGTTTCGCGAGTTTGCCATGCTAGCCTTACATAACAATGATTTGTGGCTTACATATGAAATATGTATACGATCCTCGTTGATATTGCGATGAGCAACGAAATGTTTCTACAAGAGTTCCCACAACAGCATCTCGACCGAAACTCTCGACTCTAGAAGTTCTAGCCAGGTCTTGCTGAATTTTTCGAAGCGACGAGAATGTCGCTTTCGAATCTTCTCGCTGCATTGCATCTCACGCATAAAATTGTAATTTTCAAGGTCGTATTTGTTTCCACTTGCACTACGTTTTTATCTCTTGAAAAATCTATGCCCGTTCTTGTCAAGTTTCGATCTATCTGAAAATCTCGAGTAAAATACATTCCCTTCCCCCGCTGTATCTTTGTCAAAATATGTAGTGATCCGGGAAAAATCGCTGATAAGTCGTTATTGTTCCATCTGTGATTAATTACTCCCAAATGCCGGCGTGATTCAAAAAGTCAGGAAAGAACTCTGATTTCATCCGATGGAAATATCAATTATCATTCGCGCCAAACATTGTTCTTACTATTTTGGCATCTAGGATATCTCACGTATGTCTTGCTTCATCTTCACCGGAAATCCGCATTGCTGGAATAAAATATGCGTGAACGATAACAACACGCAATGTTTTCCCGCGTGATAAGTTGCAGTAACGGATGCGGCAGGCAACAGTAACATAAAATTTGAGAATTATAGATTAACGAGGAATGCCAGGTGAAAATAAAGGAGTTTACTGCCATAGATATTCATCGTATAAACGTGATACAAAGCGTAATTTAATACAACTCACGATGCTTTTAATGGACAAATCAGATTTAATTCGCGATTAAATTAAAAACTGACTCAAATTCACGATCATTTTTCCGAATCCCCCAATGATCGCATAATAAATCAGCAGATTATCTTCAAGCGCATCATCTGTTCACGATACCTCGCTATTATACTCTAAAGCGAAAAATCATGTCTTTACACTACTAGTCTATTTTCCGATCAGGCGCGTCGCAAGTTTCGAGCCGCCAATGCGGCGAAAGACCGTCAGAATGAGCAGCCAGCAATAATAATGTTTACACAGAAGACAATCGAGTCTGGGGTCAAGGAATCCGCATGTGGGGCGCGCCATTGCGAGTACACGCGTACGATACCTGGTCGGCGCCGACACGGTATGAATAATCAAGGAATCGCTTCGCGGAAATCCGACGCCACTCTATTTTCCGTTATCGGGCCGCGAACTCGCAGCGAGGACAGTTATTAACCGTGCTAAGCAGCGGTTTAATTATCCACGTGCGGCAAAGGGACGAACTTTCGCGGAAACCGTGTCGGGAACGCTGCGCGAGCGAGCGTAAACGAAAACTAAAAGGATTCAACTCACGTACTCGATGGAATTAATTACAACTTCGATCCAAGTGGTCCAGGCTACAGCCATTGCGGAACGTGCATTTTTACGCGGCCTGTTGAGGGAGCTCCTCTTCGTCGAAAGTGCTAACACGCGCGGTACATCGAAACACGGCACCGTGAACTTTTCCTTCCTCAACACGAGTTTGGAGAACGATACATCAGTTCACGGAATTGATAAGAGATAAATGCCCTCGAAAATTCGTCGGGAAGCATCTCGAGGGGCAGCAAGTGGGGGTAGCCGGCGCATCGCTCTCGACTTTAATCTTTCACAAGGCACGTACCCCGAGATCGGCACTCGGGAGACGCGAGGGTGCGCGGTATTCGCGCGGTATTTATTCCTATAAGTTCTCGACAGGCGCGGATCCATAATTCAGCAGCCGACAATCAGAGAGACGAGGCGCCGGCTCGAGGCGCGCTTGAGGAACATTTATTTTGAAGCGCTGTCAGAGCCCGCACCGTCCCCCTGATTCATCGGCAGCGGGAGAACCCGAGACCCAGGCTTGGAATATTTATGCCAGACGGATTCCAGGGATCGTACGTTCCGACCGATATGGGGGATGGGCGAGGAGAAAGCGAGTACAAGATACGTCGCGAGTCGGGCAGCGGTATAAATGACCGGATGAAACTTTTAAAAGGGATGCGGCTGTCTCGCGCCACCGCACCGTCTCTGCCAGTCCCTCCATCCTGTGTAGATTAGAAGAAACTACCACCCCCCCGGCATTTGAATGCGGATCTATAGATACGCGCACGACACCTTGCTGAGTAACGGTGCCATTACTTCCGGCGATACCGCACCAGGAGGGAGAAAAGAAGTTCCCGCTTGTTTCGGGGTAGATTAGATCAAAAGGATTTAAATGTAAAGAGATATGACAAGGTTGTTTTTTCCCTGTAACAAGAAAGGAACAACAATCTCTCATCTATTCGACAATAAACGTAACGAAAACAATAATCAAAGAACATTGCCATCTTACTATCCAATGAAATTTCAACCATTTCCAAAAATTAATTGACGACGACGCTGACTCGGCACAGAAGATCTTGGCACCCGAGATAACGAAGTGGCACGCGAATGAGTGGTTTTCGACATACGCGCACTTCACTCCCTCTCTCATTTCCAGTCCTTCCCCTTCAACACAACTGAATATCCGATCGAGGAGTCGGCTCGGTCGGGAAATCACGATGTCAACTAATTGCTAATAACCGACGAGCAAATATTACTTCAATCACGATTCCTCGATAACGTCGTTAAAGCCTTGCGACTGCTGATTGCGCGACGAACGAACGCGAAACGGAACGTACCGCGCTCGCGAGCGCGGCGTGTATAACGGATGAATTGAATCGCCGAAAATAACCGGATAAAAAGATTGCGCCTGGCCGAATCCGCGAAGCGGTCGCGAACAGCATCGATTTTACGGCGCTGGCGGCCCATCGGCGGAAATCCCTTTTCCGTCACGCGCGACGTCGCGGATTGATAGCCGATAATTCGGTGCAGCGCCGCTTCCCTCCCTCTTTCTCTGTGTCTTCCTCTTTCCGGCGTTGGATGTTCGCCGCCCCTTTGATCGCGGCTCGTCTACTCCGGCTGAAATCTCTACGTTCGAGATTATAACGCTGCGCGCACGTATGTACCATATATATATATATATATATATATATATATATATATATATATATATACCCCGCCATGAACTGCATACGGCTTTGAGTGCGGCGCGGCGCGGCGCGCCGCGATGCAACACAATAAACGGACACAACGGAAGGTATCGAGCTGCAGGCGATGCTCGTCATGCAGTTATGCACCGTGAGAACCTGTTACTTTGCGACGCTCGGATATAATTTCTGATATTGTGTCACGTAAACAATGGTAATCCATTCTGTCGGACGACGCGCAAGTTCGACAAGCGCGATGCGATGTACGCGACGCCGCGCGATGCAAGTCAACGAAGTAAACAGCTAATGCCAAACTATTAGCTAACTCTGAGAGTAACGCCGCTAGAGCGATCCACTTTTCAACTAAACTGCACCTCCGAGTGCATCTTTGGCGGTAATAGGAGTACATACGCACATCGGACTCATCTCTGCGTCGTTATTTACCTTTCTGTTCTTCTTCTCCTTCTTATGGTTTCGGGGATGCAATTTCAGAAATAAGTCGCTTTAGGAACATGTTCTATTCGTTGTAAGGATGAGGAAGATCGCGCGAATATAAAATGTCCAGAAATACTTCCTCTTCGAATTACAAAGACTTTTCATTTGCAGAAGACTTTGATAAGAACGCTTTACTTTAAAAAATGGCTTTTTCCCGCATCGATATATATGTCGCATCAGATTATCAGGGAATATTCAAGGAATTTCTGTGTTTTGCCATGCAAAGCGATAATGAGATCTCGCAGTACTTCCATAACAGTATAGAATGTCATAAAGAAAAGACATTTTAAGAATATCTTAAGATATTCACATAAATAAAAATCCAAGGAGTTGAATCGGGAGAACGTGCATGCGACTATTCCTGTTCCGCCAATCTATCTGTCAATATAATTATTACTTGGAAACTCTCGAACAGTGCGAAATGTGTCGGAGCAAAATGTATGAATTACGCTGAATCGCGTATTTGCAGCAGAGCGTCTCCTAATAATGATCGGTGATTGTATTTCCATAAATTGTCTGTAATTATCGTTATTAACGATAGTAAGCTAAATATAAAATAAGGAAAAGAAATCTCCACAATATTGGTCCATATATTATACGAAAATTCATGCTGATGCCAACATCCAATAATATCATACGAATTTTCACACGATTATTAATCGTCATTATGACAATTTACTGCAATGGAAGTTAGCCAATTATCCAGAAGATCTGGCGATATGATGACACTAGATTTTATTTATGTAAAATAAAATATAGGCATATTTTGCGCTCAATCTAACCTTTATATTTGAATCGACAGAAATTGCTATTAAATTATTGCTACAGCTAGAAAAAACAATCATTGGGATAAAATAATAAGATCTTGTATATTCAGGCTTGCTCAGTTATAAGAATTTTCACCGTTATGGTTCTATAATTGTCATGTATGTTCGCAAAAGATAGCACTCTTCGAACATATTCGTTATCCTAACAAGACAGAATGAATAAGTGTATGGTAAAAAGCATTGACGAATGAAAACTTACGTAAAAATTTTAATGACTGAAGTTGTAGAATAATTTGTTGAAGCATTTCTTTTAAACGAGTATTAATAGCATAACTAATAATTATATTTAAGCAGAATTTACAAGAATGCAATTTAAATTTTGCAAAAGTGCGCCATTCAATAAAAATTATTCGCGATGATAATCTGTTGACAAGTTTCGTCATAAACATCATCGTAGTTATTAGAGATGCAAAAAAATCTCGTTCAATACTGCAAACAGTAGAAGAAAGAACGTTTTACATTTCTAATGCGATCTATCTCGTGCTGAATCTTGGATTTTCTTCGATTAATCTTCGCCTAATCATTTTCTTTTCGATAGATGTTCGAGTATTTTTGTTTCGTTCTCGATTGAGTAAGAAAGATTCTGTTTCTCCAAGTTGGTGATGAATCGAAATAAAAATATTTTTGCACGGCATCATTCTTGAATGAAAGGTTTCGCGATAAAAATCCTGGGATTTTCTGCAATTTCCATTAGCTTGTCTGTATCATGAATGTTCGCCCATTTTATGTTATAACAAATTGCTATAACTTATAATAAATCTTGATAAACGTTATCTTAAATAACGTTAATAAAGATTGATACCAATTTCAAATAAATCAACCCGTTTTACTAGAAAAATAGTTATTACTAGAAAAATAGAGGGAGAAGGCTAGTTCTCATCAGATATCGATACGAGGTATCTCGCCTGTTTGCTGCTTATTGTAAAAGGTATTTATTATTTCGAAAGGAAATATTTACGAATCCATGTTCATATGACTTCTGCTCACTCTCATGGCAAATAGAATATATACCTAAAATTTGACAATATCTATTTCCGAGGCACCTTGTATACATAATACGGGAGAACTTGGTCGTACAAATGAAAATGTTAACGCGATACTTTGACATTCGGATTTACGAGCATGCACGTAAATATTTTGGCCAACGCGGCCACAATTTTCAGCGCGCAGAAACGAGGTCAGGTGCGATGTAAAAGTCTGAAAAGTACCGAACACATTGTCGCTGATGCTCTAAGCGTGTCCATAAAAAGTATCATCATGCAAAATTTGGGGAAACTGCGGACGTTGTGTCGTATTTCATCGTCGAATGCACACACTGATGCGAAAATGATATGATTTAATTGGGTTGATTTCCATTTCGGTCGCTGCCGTGCCGTTACACGTCGCCGGATTAAAAGAGAGATGGATAATTTAACAGGAAATTCAATTATGAGTCTATGGTAATCTCTGCAGTTCGCATATCATTACGTTCTTCAACATGTAGGTAATCCGTGGACCGGCGTTCGCTTCACGCCGGTCCACGAAAGATCGAAACCCGCTCGAATTGATATCTCGTCGTGGTTTCTTATCAGTAGTCCGTAAAAAAACTCTAGGTGCATACATAATCAACAAAAACGCGATGTGATAAGCGTTAAGAGCGCGGAATTGCACAAGGCAATTCGTATAATTAGCAATCGTAAAATCTTGTTGCCTAAAGTCGACAAGAAAAACACACTTCTGCTTCTCTTTTACAAAACACAAACGAACGTATATTAAACTAATGCCTCTTTTTATGTTTCATAACGTGTAATAGCTTCTTTGTCATTTAACAGATGACATGCGCATGATATTGCGAATAACGCCAACGTCGACTTTAACGTTGCATAAATCAATCTATTATGTCTATGATATTATATTAAAAAGTCATGAGTTAGAATACTGGTTCGAAAAGTAGTATCGGATGACGATTACATTACATTTGTCAATTAATCAACCAGTCATCGTCAACCACGCAAGCAAACATTATATCGACAATTGACAAATGTGGAATATCCTACATGGCGATTACATCAATTAACTTCGCAGTGACTGTGCGATCCTAATAACGATACTTTTTTCTGATCATCACGCTTGTATGTACCGCGCTAGCGCAATAACGCGTTCATTATCGCGTAGACAGATAATAGAATTCGCGCGCGAGCAATCGCGATTGTCGTACCATGGCATAAATCCCGGCTTTTCGATTAAAATCCAAATGGCTCGTGGTCCTTGATCGAAACGGGAAAAAAAGAGAGAAGAAAAGGAAAAACCCGATCAACCTCTAAACTCCCGTTGCATTTGCTGCGCGCGGGAAAGAGGAGGGGGGAAGAGGCGCCGAATGCGGCTGCGCTCGGATGCACGCCGATGCAACTCGCGTTTTCACAATACCGACGTAAAGAAATAGATTTTCCGCCTAACGAGACGGAAACTAACAAATACCACGATGTGAGGTCATGCGTGATCGTGGCACGCCGCCAACCGTACATGATAAAACACACCAACCGCGCGAGGGGTTCTTTTATTTCCATTTTTCTCTCTCTCTCTCTTCTTCGTTTTTTTCTTCCTATCTTTTTTCCTTTTCTCGTTTTTTGTTTTTTGGTTTTTTTTTCATACGTACAACGGTGGATATGTGCACCGCGAGATCTTTCTCGTTCGCCGCTCGTCACGCATGCACTGGCTACCGCGCGCGGCGACAGGGGAATTCCCAGCGGAGGTTGTGAAAAAATATGTTTGCTTTCTGGACGATTCTCGCCGGATGAAAGCAATACTGCGACGGTAATTTGAAAAATTCGCCGACCAGCGAGCGCGGCGGGACGCATAATACTTGTAGCTTGTCGATGATAAAAGCGACGCGTGCGGGCTTTGAAAAATTCATCCATCGTTTCACGACTATATCGAGGAGAAATTTTCAGGATATCTTGCTGACGAAATATTAGCTTCTCAGGAAAAATCTCTACGCGAGTTCGATAGCGCGGCTCGTCGATTTTGCGATAATTTACGGATTATCATGGACGCTTGCTCAGAAATGGCGGCATTCAACGTGATCGCAAACAATATCGGAACTTACTCCGATATCGGGATTGAAATAAAATTACGATGTCCAGCCACCTGTCGTACCTTACATTATCTGCATGTGCCGAGTCTGCAACTTTTGCTGCAAAATGACAAAGCACAAAACTTGCATGCATCGACGCGCACATGGTCACGCCATTTGCATAAGTGTCAACAAGTTGCTTGAAAAATGCAACGCCAATGATGCAGGAAAAATACAATAGAAAGGAAAAAAAATTAAAGTTCCATGACCACCGATTCTAACAAGAAACTTTACGGTTCATTTCGAATTTGTCAAAATTCATGTTCAAAATACCTTTCAGCAAATTTCGAACGTTCGATATGCCAATAAAGAAAGAGTAGTTTCAATAATACGCATGCAAGACTGTATCGATAGTTTCCGATCTTTGTTGGAAACTTGTTTAAACATGTAAAAGAAATTTCCGTATCCGCGATCGCCCCGGAACGGAAAAACGAAGCTACCTACGCAACGCACTGAAAGATTGACTTGAACAGGTCGAGCGATCTGTCGAGAGATTAACTTCACGCGAAATCAATTCTGACGGATATGTAGCGTGTTTATCTGAAAAATATCTCAATCCATCACAGTTAATACGATATTCCGTCCGGATAATGCAATTTAATCTGAGCCCAGTTCATTATCAGAACACCGACGAAGGAGAATACGAATCGGATGAATTGGGCTCGCCCGAAAACGCGGCCCGTCATTTACACGCAATCCGATGAAACCCATTTCTTCCGAGGCGTATGCGAATAGCGCGAATAAAGACCACGTTATACAAAAATCAATTGTGCGCGGGTCAGTACGTACGAACAATGACGCCAACAATCCCAGAACACAATAGAGATATAATATAAAATATTTTTGTTGCAATAGAGATACTCGGAATCATGTATCAGAAGGATTGCGGCGACCAGAGTAATGTGATTCTTGTATCCTCTGTTGCGTGTTGAATTACGGAAGAAAATACAAGAGAATCATGTCGCGATTTTTCTTCTTTCTTAATAAAATCTAATGTTCTCTCTAGCAAGTAATGGATAACGTTTTATCGGAAAGAAGACTGCGCGAGTATCGATATTTCTAGATTATAAATAATACATGCCACTCCTAGTCAGGCAGATTTTATCGTGTCGAGCACGTTATAATGCAAAGTCACATTGATCCTCGCAGGAAGACTTTGATGGATCAAACGCGAAGCAAGAAAAATTATCAGCGTGATCAAGTCCGCGAGAAGATAACGGAAACGATACTCATAAATTCTGCTATTTGAAATCGCAAAGAGCAACGGAGGATACAAACACAGTAGACACACTAGATGAGCTTATAATTTCTCTTTTTCATTTCGTTCTGATACTCGGAGATCGCGAAATTGAACAAGTGAATCGGATATACCATGAAATAGCAGCTTATCCTAATCAGATTTGTTTTTACGCTTTAATCAACGATTCACCGAGCCGACGTGAAAGATACACGTGACACTATCCAGGATTTTTGCTGAAATGGTCCATCGGCTTGACACGAATTACACGACATTTTTCCCGATACACGGCGGATATTTTTATGCACAGATGAGCGTACGTGCACTTTACGCACTCCACGGTACATCCACTCGCATGATCACGTAACTCGACGTGTACATGTATATCCTGATTCGCATGCATCTTCTTTTATTACGCAATCTATTTTTTTCCTTTTTTAGCTCGCGGAACAAATGCGAGCACCTGTATGCATTGAAAGTTTACACCGAGAGGACGCGCGTAAAAATCCTAAAAGTTATGTGCTTCGTCCATTGTTGCCATTATAAAAACTATCAAAAAGATCAGTTTTTATATCGAAAATAAACATCGGTCCTTGCATCGAAACGTATCTGCGTCCAGATCAAACACTCCAACGCACGCTCTCTAATTTACCGGACTCTCGGTCTTGTTATTGTGCCGATACGAGCACGGAGTAACCCAGTTTTCTTTTTTAAAGAGTACAATGTATTTAAAAAACTCTTAAAATAATGGACGAGTTGTACTTCTCGAAAAGGGACGTATGCTCTCCTTTCTACGATATCATCAAATTTGATTCATCGGTCAGCGATCCATTCTCTCTTTCTCTGCTTCTATCATAATAAAGTCTACAGCCTTTACATCGCGCTCTATTAATTATGAGTTTCCATACTAGCGCCATAAAAATTAGCAACTGAAGACATGCTGGTAAGAATTTCCGATAATTGACACACGGCCGACGGTATTTTCAAACGTGCTATTTGCAGCTTGTCTTACATTTTGACGCGAGATTGGATAATAGGAACACTCCTTCTTGTCAAATCAATTTTTATCGTAAAATTATAAGGTAATGCGAAATTGAACGATACATCTGGTGCATCTGCAGAAGATTAAATTGCAGTATTGTTCCTCGTCTTACCTTTCCTCTCCCTTTTTCTCAATGGAGAACCTCGAGATTTTATTTGTTCTTATTTGTAAAATTCGATAAAACCTGTCGTCCACATCTTCTTCCTTCTCTTTGATTGAAAAGATCCTGGGGTAAAATGTCTACCTTTGAAAGATACTTTGAGAGACTCTCCAATTATCTTCAATGTCCTATATTTTATGCGCTAACGAACCGCTTTGTTGCTTGATGGTGGCCCTAGCAGCCACCATCGTCGCGTGACAGTTCTGGTTTTGAAACCGTGTTGCAATTTCGTGATAGTCGACACGGAATCGTGATAAGAACTCTCGTTACCATACATTCGCGAATCGACGACAAAGAGCCGCATACGTAGACGATAACGCGCTCGAGAGACCTTCAAGCGGGAAGCAATTTCTGCTGCGTATTGAATCTCAAATGTGAAAACGCGCGGAAAAAAGCTCTGTGCGAGATTGAATTATTTTCGCTGCTTTTGCGCGAGAGCTTTTGCTGTTATCATCTGCTTTAAACTAAATCTGCGCTACGTTATTTCTAACATTGTATCATCGATGGTTTACGTATCAAATGTTTCATATAAACTCGCCAAATAATTTATCAGCAATAGATTACCATAAATTGTTTCCAAATATTTTCGCGAGCTCTTATCTGGTATTCTCGATAAACGCTCGATAAATGTCTCTGTTAAAGCTATAAAGTAGCCAATAAAGATATCCTGATATCTCTAGAATATTTTCATATTTTATTTCTGTTTCTGAGAAACAGAAATTTATCAGAAAAAGAGTGGATTCGTTTTCCGTCTCTCTGCTGGTAGTTTTTAAAGTTCGAAGGAATAACATTGAAAGAATAATAGAAGGAAGAGCAGTGATATTTTAGGAAATTTCTGATTTTATTCTCGCCGCTGAAACTCCAGCACGAATAAAATCATACGCCGTTTAGATTCGTCGAATCGTACGACAGTCCGAATTCAAAATAAACGTCGCTAAGAAAGACATCAAAATCCCCAAATGTCCTGGCTCTTTCGCATTATAATTCACGATATCTCGCGACAGAAAGAGTCGTCACATCGATCTTGAGGATCGGTATGGAAGAGGGGAGCAGCGTTGCGCTCATAGGAAAAGTTTCGCGAGGAAAGCAATTTTCTGCTATATCGAGTTCGTGAAAACGCGCCGGCGGAAAGTTCGCGTCCAGAAGTCGCTAGTCGAGGTGGCGCGCAAATAAATCCGAAATATGGTGTATCCCTTATCTCAGAGAATTGCGGGACAGTTTCGGCCGATTGCGAATCGAATTCGGGGTCATCGCAACGCTCGTTACCGCTTCAGCCTCGATAAGAAGCGCGTTTAAGAAATCTGCGCGCTGTTGCGCCGATACTCGAAAGCAAGAGGAATATAATTTCATGTTTCTCCGAACATTAATCGAGACACGGTTGATGATCCTCGCGTGAAACGAGAAATAGGAAACCGCGAGATCCTCGTGCCCGGATAAAACGCTTATGGCTAATTTCGCGTTTGGCCTTTCCGTTTAATTTTTCTCTCTCCCGGCTCTCCCACGATTAAAATTTTCAGAAGCGAAAATCCATAAACGGAGGAATACGCGACGCAATTTAATGACAGGCCATTCCACAAATGTTTCCATGATCAGGCGAGTCACACATTCGGTGTAACGATATAATACGTGCCGCAAAACACGAACCTCTGCTGTTTAACGTAGGCAGAAACGAGCAAGCTCGCGGTTTTCCAACTTTCTCTTTCTCTCTATCTCTCTCTCCCCCCTCTCTCTCTTTTTCTCTTTCTCTTGACAGCTGTACCATGAAACTTTCCGAGTTATTCCGCGCCTTTATATCTTTTCTGGAAATCATCGGACACTCGGCATCGTCGCGTCTGCAATTCGTTTCAAGAGAAAGAGAAAGAGAGAGAGAGAGAGAGAGAGAGAGAGAGAGAGAGAGAGAGAGAGAGAGAGAGAGAGAAAGAGAGAGAGATCGATCTCACCGAGAAAACGAGACGTCCAGATGGCGAGAGGGAAAACGAGAAAGGAACGATTACACATATAAGCAACAACAATTCTGCCGCACGTAGACGCCGTTCGCGCGTAATCGACGCGTCTTTTTCGAAACGTTTTAAAGCGCGACCTAGTTTGGTGTTGAAACGGATCACTCGCGCAATATGAGAAAAGGTTTTATGGCTTGTGGCAATTTTTCAATCGATGCTGAACCGTTCAGCGCACACCGTTATAGTACGATCTATCGTGTGGCTAACCAACAATTTTACTTGAGAATATTGCTTATATAACTATATGACAATATTCGCAACATCAGGAGTCACTCATGACAATCTCCGCTTACGAGGACACGGAATGTTGCGTATGTTTTCGACCTTCATCAACAAACGGGATTAAAAGAGTTAATTTTACATTACTCGGACAGTGTGATAATTTTCAAACAGTAATAGTTTCAAATAAGCGATTCTAATGAATCAAGTTCTTCATTCGAATCAGCCAAGGTTACGGAAACTTTTGTAATCTCAGCTACGTTTTACGTAAAAAGGAATAGATACGTATAAATCTCGGATGTGAATACGTTTACTTTTACAAATAAAGACTCTTACAATAAAAAATATAATTCATATTCTGAGCAAAAATTGTTTTTATATCTGCTGTGAGATCTACGAGAGCGCAGACACTGCAGAAACATCCAGTGCAGAATGGCCAGCATTTCGCGGCTATCGCGAGATCTAAGAGGTTTACGCCGTTTATAAAGATAAACTGTAATACGGTATACTTTATTTCTCCCGCGTTATGTTACCGCATCGATACTTTACGATGCGGAGCACTTTATACGGTCGCAGGAATGGTTTCTGATATTTCCATAACAGCGCGCGCGTTCGTCTCCTCAACCGGATATCGAGGACCCGGAAGGAGGTCGGCTGCAGGATCGGTCGGATGTTTCAAAATTACGGCCGCTGATAAGGCGGAGCGATTCAATCAGATCGAGCCGTCCCGGCTGCAGCGCGAAACGTTCCTCTCCGTGCACGGACGAACTTATTCCCGCCTCGATCGCACCGGAGACCGTAAACTAGATTCACTAGCAGATTACCTTAACCCGAAAACGCTACATGAACTGATCGCCGATTAACGTTGACGCTGTGTTTTGCATAGGGATGCAAAATCCGCAGTTCGCGCGAAGTTCATCGACGGTATAATCCAGCGCTACTTTTAATGAAAAATTCTGTTGGCCGCAAAAACGCTCCGCTCGACCGTAATCTCGAACGAACTTGGCAACTTCGAGACGATATTACGCCATTTATCTGGAGGAACACTTGATTTAACTGTTTATTTAACTTTATAATCTGGTAATTCGTTATATATTTTAATCTTGAAACTGATCATTTGTAAGCAAGGAGTTAAGTTCTAGTTAACAATAATACGGATTTCACGTATTGGAATAAAAGTGGAAATTTCAAGATATTCCCTAATATATCTGTCAACGTTTAATAATCTTCTTCGCGCATGATGTCATATATGTCCCTAATGAGGAAAGAATTAATGAGAGGTGCGACGAGAGAACGATTAATTAAATTAAATTCGCTCGAGAATCAAACTTTATTCGAAAACGGATAGCAACGTCCGTCTCCGTTGCGGCAGCATGCGCATATTTGTCCACGCGGATGTTAAATGCAGTAGACTGCAACGCACGTATCTCGAGCGACTCCGCAAACGTTGCGCATGAATTCTTCCGAGATCGCCGTAATGCGATTCACGCAAATGCGGCGATTCATCGGACTGTAATGAAGTGTAATTTGTGCGAGTGTCGACTGCGAATGAGCGGATTTATCGCGGCACAAGGGCAGGAGCGGTTAAGTTATGCTGCCTTTGAGCTCACCTTAACGATCAATTATACAACGATATTACTTCGGCTATGTTTGCTCGGCAACCGAAATGCAAATCCGCCGCATTGATATTAAATACGTATCGTTGGTCGATATAATGCCGAGAACGGTCGTATCGAAATTCCATACTGGTTTCGCAGTATCGTCATTACGAAATAATGATCTTGCCGCATCTCGCTATACAACGTACGATAATCGAGCATTGTTCACCCACCGTGGCAGTTGCGTCAAGGGTATAAGTACTCGTGGATGTGCCAATTTCTCTATTTATGACAGGGAATCATTTCCCCGCGCGTGTAATCTCGATCAACGCCATCCGAGATCCTTGATCCAATTTTAGGGTCATCGTTCTCTTCGACCATCACGTAATTTCTTCTCCGTTCTGGAAGTGATGTAGGTGTGCGCTCGTTACAGCAGCTGTCTGCTGGTATAAATTTGCCGGACACATTCTCGACGGCCATTGGAGGAATCGCTTCCTGTTTCCGGTACTCTTCCTCGAGCCAAGTGGGAAAAGACATTGATAGGTTACTAAGAGACATATTGGACGAAGATTGCAGCTACTCGCTCGTCAATCCTTCTAGCTGAATCATCAATCCTTCGTAATAGTTAAAATATTGGAAAAGGAACATGATAATCCACGATCTCTCATCTTTTGATCAAATTCTCTCAAATACGTTTACAATTTCCCACGAATCGAATTTTTTATTCTTTTATCAATGCTCGTGTTCTTGTTCGCTTCATCATAACATGCATTGAAAAGTTATCATAAAATTTCGTGTTAAAGGAATCTGTTCTCTGATAACGACATCAATTCCTGAATACAAATTTTATTTCATTCGGTATTCGTCGTGTGATGCAATTTGCGAATATGCCAAGATGAAATGCTCTTTTTCGCGAATAATAATTGAAAGGCAAACTCGATTTGTACGAGTATTTATCACGTAATCTTTGTTTTCCGAAGCGAGTATCAACTTGCAGTAGTTACAGTTGCTACAACTATTAATGTGCCTTATAAGTTCGGATATCGTCTTGTCAGGCGATGCCTGAAGGCTGCAATAATTTTACAGCTCATTTGTATAATGCCGTCGGCCAGTCGCATGAATTACTTTGATAAGCCCAATAGTAATGATTTACAGCTCTCTCTCTAGCGGATCGGTCTGTTCAATGATACCGGGATCTCTGCGGGGAATTTCGATTTAATGCTTTCCCGATCGGTTACCGTAACTGAATTTTTCAATGTTCTCCATGATATGAAGTATAATGTAAAGTAAAACAGCGCGTTCCATCATCAATACCTGGAGAACAAAAGGAACTGAGAACGGGATCGTTATTGAAAAAACTACGTCGGGTTGACTCAATATTCAAAAGATACCGTAAAAGACACCGTTAATCCTTTATGTATCCCTTTAATCTATTATGTGTCCCTGAAAATGAACTTTTTTTCATTTTTTAACGCCCCGTTTTTTTAATTTTCCTATTATGTGACACGACATCTGAATACGGCATTAATATAAATCAATCCAGCATTGATCATCGAATGGACAACTACTTTTGCAAAACGCAACTGTCGTCTAAGCACACGTCTCTTTTCAATCTTGTATTTAATTTTAATATTCTCGAAATGTGACGTATTCATCAGGTGTGCAAATGTTAAGTCGCGTCGACGTACAGTGAATTTATGCGATTAAATTTAACGTTTTCCTACGCTTAAAGTCGATGTGAAACCGTATCGGATGCATGAATTTACGACACGACATCAATCTGCAATAAATACACGATGTGATAATATTATAGTAAGTTTAACAGAATACCATAGCGTTCTTGCGGTATCTTTCCTCTGTCGAGGTGGGATTTGAATGGCAAATTGGTTCAACTATTCACGATTTATACGATCAAACGCATTTCTCAAGTATGCCGTCGCTACCCGATATCTGTAATTCTCGGGCACAATGCTTGCCATCGAACTATCAATGGTTGGATGGCGTTTTAGGTGTCGCGCACAATTGTATCGTGCGAATCATTACGCTAGAAAATTCCGACAATGTCGTTCGAAATTGAACGAGCAAATTCACTTGTGATTTCTTTGCTACTACTATTATTCTACTACTATTACTACTTGTACTATCACTATTAGTACTATTACTACTAGTATTAATTACTTTTATTATTACTTTACGGTACTTCTATTATTACTATTGTTATCTTCATTGCTACCATTACTCAACTTATCCATTTCAATCAAAATAAATTATTGTGAAATGAAGGTGTGTCATTTGTGAATTGTGCAAATTTCGCAACGATATGAGAGAATAATTTATGTACTATATTTTTTCTATACTATTATATTATATTTATTATTTATACCTTATTTACATATGCTTACATATACCTTGCGTGTTGCGTATATGATTATGTATTACGTACGCGTGATAAATTATTGTTGCTTTCATTTCAGTCCGAAATATCATCTTTCTTCCACCTGAATAAAAATATCTCTCGAATGAGTTCCCAATTGTATCGCGATGTTTTAAAATTCTCATTTACAACAAAGAGTTACATAATTTAGAATTTCTCTATGACGGTTTATAACGATAACTCTAACATTCTTGTTTTTAACGAGACCATGATACGCAAATAAATAGGAATAAAGTTCTTTTACGCACAAAATATGGGATTAAATGCAGAATATCGCGACAATACTTTCCATGGATCGCTGGAATTCGTCCGTTGTAGAGTGTTATTTAATTGTAATTAACCTTCGTTTAATAGAATGGCGTCGCGGAAAATCGCAATGCAAAATTAGAAAACACACAAGCGAATAAACGATAAAGCCTGGTTGGCTACTCGCAAATAACCTGTCGCTTAAAAATTCAATTTTCTGTGACGTAAGAAAGTACGTTCTCCTCAATGGAATTTCCGAACATGTCATTCCTCGATCCCTTCCGAGATGATATACGATGAAAGTCATCCAGTAAAACAAGGAATGCCAGCAGAAAACGAGGAAAATCTATTTTACTAATTTGATAGTTATCTTTTCAAAGCAAACAACTGTGGCAGAACAAAGACATAAAGAAGCATTGATTGCAAAATATTTCTAATTTAGTTGAGTTTAACGGTGTTGATTTATATAATGAATATTGCTGTTTACATGCGACTATGCTGTAAAGTCATTTATTTGTATCTAGTGAGCTTGATACTCTATGTTATATTTTATCATCGAATCATCAATATGAAACATATGATAAGCTAATTAATTCTAAAGAAATAATAAAAGAGGATCAGAAAGTGCTCAATTTATGTAAGTTAACTTTATATAAGCTTTAGGCAAAGTTTTAATAACGCTTTTAATACTTGCCACGAATTTCTGCTCAAAATGATATTTCACACATATACAATAAATGTAATAAGCAAAGTTCTTTTTATATCAGGAATTTAGGATACATCAATGAAATGCCTCTTATGTGGATCAATATATTTAAGCAATTTAAATAATATAACCTGGAAATATGAAGATCTAGTTATGTACGTCTTATGATTGTTTGGCAAAAGAAAGGATGAAATGATTTCATTTGGAAGAAAATAATAATTTTATTATTATTTCGGTCCAAAAAAATATTTTACGTCAACTATGGAATTCCTTTCAGAAATATTTTTATAATCAGGAAGCGAATAATTAATTTCTAATTTATAAAGATTGAATGTGATATTGAATATGAGATTCTTAATAGATTCCTGTTCTTAATTTCATGATTATACTAATGTCTTAAATGCAGAAAGAAAATTTTGGTTTAAATCAAGAACTTGATTTAAAATTTGAGTCTGTTTTTCTTTTGTCAATTTATTTTTATCTTAGCTAAGAAGAATTAAAAAGAAACTTAAAGAGTTGGAAAGGAAATAATCATTTTCATTACAATTTTTATTTTAATTTAATCCAAGAATTGTTAATGACAAAATAATAAGATTGGTAACAATAATTGCAAAACTCTTTCAGATAAAATTCGATTTCAATTAATGTTAGAAGTAAGAATAATTAAAATATTTTGCTTTATTTAAAACAATATTGTAATAAAAATACAATATTAAGATATAAATTAAACTAGCTTTAATTAAGTTACAAACTAAATTCAAAAGATCTATATCTAAGAAAAGTGGAACAAAGTTAAAGAAAAATTTCAAAAATAAAAATATATGTATATATTTTTTTTATATTATTATCATTTTAATTCTAAATCTGGTTTCATTTTGACCTTACTGATTCTTAATAATATATAACAATTATTATAATTAGGATAATGACGATATACGAATTTTTCTTTTCAGCCAGAGAGAAGTCATGATTAAGATGTATGCTCAAGTTTATTTATATTATATACATATGTATATAATATATATAACATATATCTATATATATATAGATTTTTAAGTTAGAACATTTAATCCTGAAATACACATCTCCTGTTTCTCCCTGTATTTATATATGTTTGTGTATATATGTTTGTGTATATGTGTTTACGTTTACATAGAATATTTCAGGATTAAATATCCTAATTTAAAACATGAACTCAGGAGCTTAAAAAAAAATTGTCCCTAAATATATGTCATATATCCTTTGTTTAAGAAATATTAATACTTAAACATTTTCAATATAAAATTTTATGAAATTGTTATCGGATTATAGTAAGTAAATTAATAGTATGTTTCAACAACTTTATTATTAAAGAATATAAAAAATTTGATATAACTATAAATTAGAAATTAAAGAATCTTTCTCATTGCGATAATACAAAATAATCGTGATTATTTTATATGTTTGATTAATTCTTCTTTAAGAAATAATAAAGAATTAATATCATTAATTGACGTTGACATTTTGTGTAATAAAACCTCAAGCAAAAAATTCGATAGCGTTAAATCTGAAGAACGTGCAGGCTGAGCCACAGGTCCTGCATATCCAATCTATCGATCGAGACAATGAATATTCAGCTATTTTCGTAGATTTCCGGTGTAGACTTCTGTGCAAAACAACCATCTATTTCACGAGTTTTCTTTCATAGCTAATGGAACATCTTTAAAAAGATCATTGAATTCATCATTTAAAAATTATTAAATTGATAAGAAATGAAAACCTATTAAAACATTATCCATTATTCTCGATCATACATTTCATTGAAATTCATGCATTGGAAATGCTACTCATGAATTGTATGAAGATTTGCAATAGAGATGAATATCCTTTTGACTCAAGATATCTCTTGTTATAAAAATTATTTCATTCATTCATTTTTATAATATTAACATATACAATTATGAAACAAGTTCGTGTTAATGGTCATACTATAATTTTATCGTCCTTACTTATAACTTTCAACCTCGATATTTCTTAGCAAACGCATATCTCCAGGCAAATATTTTTTCTTGTTTTGAAATCCTAAATTCATGTTTTAAATTAGAACGTTTAATCTTAATATACCATGTGTGGATATGTATTTATATAGGTATACATATATATATATATATATATAGATAATATATATATATATATACAGAGTGTTTACATATATGTATAATAGATAGGAAAGAAAAAATACCGCATAAAATTCTATTTTTGAATTCGCAGAAACTCAAATTATAAAATTTATTTATTATGTAATAATAGATTAATTAGTTTTCCTTAATTACATTGTTTTGTAATATCATGCTTTTTAATTATTGCTCTTTTTTAGATACCTAGGAATTAAAATATTTAAAATTTGTTACGAGTGAATTGTCCTTTAAAAAGTAAAGCACTCATCTCGGCATTCAGAAAAGTTTTTATTTGATTATATTCATTCCGAATTAATATATTCCGAAAATTTATGAGTTATAATTAGCTAATATATAATTGTATTAAAATTATGCTATAGAAAATTATCAAAAAGTCTGATCGTTCTGCACATTAGAATGCGAACCGTTGTACCTCGATTTACTACATCATAAAGTTCTCCAAATATTTTACAAACGGCCTTATTGTTATTATTATTAACTGGTCGCACATATAGATATAACAATGAGCTTTGAAAATGTTCCGTCCAAAACAATGACAAAGTTTGAAAAGTGGGTTTGTTACAGGCAAAAAATAAGAGGGAAAATTTATATAGTGAAATGTAACAGTTTGCATTCGCTATTTGGTGCTTCGTACGCGTGTATATACACATATAGTATTATATGCGTATACAATAATACATGTGTATACAATACAGTGTATATGTGTATACAGTTTAGAGTTTGGAGAGCGCGCCTATAATGAATGAATGAATTTCCAATAGTATTTAATCGATATTTAAACGATATTCTAAGTAGCAAAAGCCTATTATTTAAAGCCTATTATTTAAAGCCTATTATTTAAAATAGTAACAGGTAAATTAATTATCCGAATTATTTAGAGGAATGTCGCAGCAATGAGATTCTGTAAATCAAACAGGAACGATAAGAACTTACAGTATAGGAATAATGTGGAATTCTTATCTTTAATAGTCAAATCATTCGTCGCTTCGGCTGCTCTCGATTTAATGCAATTCAGAATACATATAGCGAATTATGAATAACTCGGAACGTCGGTAGAGTTTTCCCTGAGAGAAATTATTGGCGAACTGCTTTTCGCCAAGCGATCTTGAGCGATCAAGCTTAAAACGCTTTATTCATGAGTCCATTCATTGCATGGAAATCAACTCGAACGTGATAGTGGTCCGTGGTATTTAAGAACATCCGTACTAGTGGCAGCTCTATCTTTCGGTAATTATGGACGAATTGCATTTGGAATTCATCTTATCGCGCCCAAGGCGTTACGGCAGCGCGGCTTTTTCACCAACGGCTCTTCCACTCTCGGATGAGAAAGAACGTGAGCCGCAATGACAACTTAAATCATACGATCAATTATTTACATCTGAGATGCAACGAATTAATTCGTGAACTAAATGGCAAATTTAATGCCGTCGTCTACTCCGTGTCGTGTATTCCGCACGACGAACTTTATCATTAAACAAAAAGAAAGCGCTGTCGAGCCTCAGTTACATATGAAAACTGCCAGTTATTCGGGGCTCATTAAATCGCAATATCTCGTGGAAAATTGGGTCTCTCTTAGTATATTATTCGCGATATACGTTTTGATATAATCATGTCCGCGCACATGTGTTAGAAAATAATACATCACATCGGTGTGACCTATTTTACCTACATTCGTGCGAGCTTTGTTGAGTAGACGACAGAGAGTCGTTGCACCACTTCAAAATTATTTAGACCACCAGGAAATAGCAAAAAATCTTCCATTACGCCCGATCGGGCTTATCACGAGAAGCCTGTTTAGACGCTTGATACGTATCTATCGCATTTGCATCTCATAAAAAGTTTAAATCTCCAATATCGGATATGCATATCGCTTATTTCTTCCGTAACGATCGAAATTTTCTATCAAATTATCATTACTCTCCCACCAATGCTCCCACATCAATGCCCGCGAGATTCCTCGCAAGAGATATCGAGATTTCAGAGAATTTCAGGAATTTCGGGATCGAAAATTTTGGGAAGAGATAAATGTCGGGCTACAGAATATATTAATCATATAGAAGCTATTCTAAATCTATTTTAAACCCTTTTATATGTGTCATATAGATTTATTCCCCCAATCCTAAAAATATATACACGGTTCAGAAATTGTCGTTTTGCCATATAAATTTTTTTACAAAACAAAAGTTGTCTTCCTCTTTTTTTATAACGACACTATTGCTGACTTTCGGAATCCTTTCGGACCGTTTGTGAAACAATTTCACGTAAATCTCATAAAACCGAATTCGCGAATGCCACGATTAAACGAACGAACAACACAAAAACCGCGCGACTCGACCGGCGGGTTGCGGAATTCTCACAGAAGAAGCCGTCGCAATAATAACGAGTATAGAATTGCACTCACCCGCTTGATGCGCGAGGAACGTTATCAGGGACAGCGCGGCGCGTAGCCATCCTCCTCGATGATCCTTCATGCTGGATGCTTCCGCGAACGGTATCGGACAACTCTATTCTCACTTTTTTCCGATGACGGCGACGACAACGACAACAAAACTGATCTCGTTGTATCGCACTCGTTGCCTTTATTGACAGTTATTCACTGCAGCATCCCGGCACTGAATAACATCCATGGACCATACACACATCACCTCATTCTCTCGCAGCCAATCGCGCGCGCCACTCATCCGTCGCCGCGCTGATACATCACACGTCGGCTTCGATAAGGTCCGTCATTTGCCCGGTGGCGATAATCGTCGACTGTCGGTCGATTATCGTTTCCAAACGATAACCCTCCCGCGCGATCACGACCGTGCGCGCGGACTTTTCTGACCAAATGTTTTTCCGCGATAACTCCGCGATCGTACCGTGCGATTTTCCTTTGTGCAGAGGAATTCCTTTTTACGATACCTACTCTCGTGGAATATTTGAACGAATCAGACTATCAATGCTCGAATGTTACGATAAAGATTGCTATGCACTGACGATCGCGGACGGATAACGATCGTCTTGCTGATTTCCTTTGTGCGAGAAGGCACTCGAAAAGCAATCTTTTTCAAGATAATTCTTCAGTAATTTCTATCGGGAATGCCCTTCATCATGATTCTCTCCGCAAATGTACCACCGTCTCGTGAGAATACTCGTGAGAATACGTATCATGTACCGATGATCGTGAGAAACAAGTGAACTAATTGGCTATTCGCGCGTATCGATTCTTTACTACTCGAAACGATCGAAACGACCGCGTCGTTGCGAACACATCGCTGAGATCTCTCGCTGGCGAACCTTCGGTTTTCTACGAGAGCGTTGATTATTGCTGTCGGTTTAACGAATCGTACGCGGCACCACTCGCATTTTGATTCGTCGATGCGAGATTGACTTCCTCGCCGGATGCCGAGCACCTTTATTAATCTCGCGGGTGCTTCCCGCGCTCGTATATTTCCACGATTTAAGGACTCTCGGATATGCTCGCGAAAGGATTCCTCGCAACTGCGCCGAGGCTCGTAGAATTTTATAGCTTCGGTGATTAGGACTATCTTAAGAATTTACTCACGATGCCTTTATTACGCGCGCGTCATTCTTCGAATTCTCCGAATGATCTCCAAAAGAAGATCTCATAAATGCATAATTTTCTAAATTCACTAGAAAGTAATTAATTATCGAGGCACACGCGTCTTCGTTTCTACGCTGCTACTTTATTAGCGATTTTGCTTCCTAATTATTCGTATACCACGATTTACACGCTATGACACACTGACTTTGAACCTCACGACTTTGTTTAATATCACGATGTCAATATGAGAAATTTTCCCTTTTTTCGTTTCACGTTCAACAACGAGCTTTGAATCACGATGAGATGCTTCGTGGCGCGTTAAACTACTCGATTTCGAAGCACGATAAATATTTGCTGCATCCAGCGCTATTTCGAATCGCAACCGTTACGATGACGTTACGAATATCGAACTGCCTCGCGCAGAATATCTAGAGAAATCTGCACTTTCCCAGGACACTCATTTAACACGCACGATCACTTATCTGAAGCAATGCACGCACTTCCTTAAACGTCGTTCTTAATTCTTCGCTGAAGATATTCTTCCATCACGAACACTACTGATCACAGAGTCAACGTATGCATCACGATATCGTCCGCGATATTGTTTTGATTCACGTATCCCTCCGGTCTTTTCGGTAGCAAAATGAGTATCCAGTGTTCCTCGCTTTACATCTCGATTTTTTTTTCAATGAAACTACGTTATTTATCGGACACGCAACGTGCCCCGCGCCAACTTTTGCAGCCCAGCATTATCGATAGTCCGGACAACCATGCCCTTTAATTCACTGATAAGCACTCCGCCCTCGCCCTCTGGATCTGAGTTTCACGCCACAGCGCGAATGACCCTTGAAAATTTTGCAAGACATGGAATAAACTTGTTCCCAACATGTAATCCTTTGATCATCCGGGATTAAGGGTGATCAGGCTAGTTTCCTTCGCGATTTTCTTCCTTCCTTTTATGAATCCGCCAGATGAGATCACAAATTTCGATTTGCAAGCGAGTCTGCGAGCCACGCCTGATTAGAGCAATTCTCTCACACGCGCGAAGCCATATCTAGTGCGCTTTCTCTTCTAGAAGCCCGCATCGATGATTCGATCGACACGGGATAAAGATCTAGGAGTACTCGGGTTTTAGCTTGCCTCCTAATCCTAGCTCAAGGAATTTCCACCCTCAGCTGGCAGCGCATCAGCGCGTTTCCTTCCGTGGCTTGCGCTCCATTAACCGGATGTACATTAAACGCTGATTAATCTTGGATCTTTGATTTCATACAAGTCCTTCCGTTATCGCTCACTTTCCATTGCGTCATATTATCACCTCCAGCAAGGGACAACTTCGTCGTATTTGTAGCGTTCTGCAACAAAAAAAAAGAGCATACATGAAGTACCGGATCGATTTAACTCGATCTTGAATGATTACTAAACATGTTGCCATCTTAATCTCATAATTGTAAAACTCTGTTTTTGCATTTGAACGAATGAAAATTTAAGAATGCATGAGAGAAATTGAATGAGTAGCAAATTTGTTGATATCAGGCAGTTACGATTGAATTCAAGTCGAAAATTGCGATTAGATACTGATAATTTTTTGTCTGAAAATTTTCGGGGTTGACAGAGACGAGGGATATCGGTCGAAATCCTGGATACGCGACGAAAGTCTAACATAGGGTACTTAAACCAATCGTGACAGTTAGAACGTGGGTACAAATCCCAAGGTAGTTAAGGCGTCTTAAGCATCTTGTATGTATTCGTTCAATTCTGCACGAACGAGATGTAATTGGGTCTACCATCCCCGCGTCCTAGCCGCACTCATCCCTCGCAAGCTAGCCCAAAGTTCGCAGCCGAGAAGAGATATACCATCGTCTACCAGGTGCACTCTCAAGGCCCCGGATTAAAGTGCCGGGGCGCGAGTGCCACAGAGTCAGTCGTATAACTCGGTAGTTTAAGATTGACCGCCGAGTGACTCGATTACGACGCACCCCCAAGCTTCGAAATTTGCTGGATTTTAGGATCTACTGCGCTGCATCGTGCCGGCAATCAGTTATATCTCCCGCTCCCGTTTCTTGAGCTTCTTTTCGTTCCATGAATAATTAGGATAATCTAACTAAAATCTAGTCAAGTGAATCTTTTCATCTTCAGCTTTAGAAGTTTTTAGCTTCCCGTTAATCAGAGATTTCACTGCGCAACGTGTATTCCCAAGACAATGCGTGTTTCGCTTTTCGTTCCGGGACGTGCAATTTAATGAAGCGCAGATATAAAACGTTGTAGCAGAAATATCTTTTCGCGAGAGACGATTGTATGATAATCGCAGCTCGTTTGTTGCGACATTACCGAGCTACCGAGGACATATTTTTGCGCAACTGTATCTCGTAATAAATAAAAGATTTATGTAAATCGTTAGCAGATGGTGCGAGCGTAGCGCGGAATGAGCATTGCTGAATTTGTACATCCAATTTTCAAACGACGGAGCTTAATAACCGAGGAACTTCCTACGTATGCGTGTTAATTAAAGTATATACACGTTGCCCGAAATTTCCCGAACTTTAACTACTTCTCCGTTGACCGAAAGTTTAAATAGCTTGCTGTACATTCGACTAGTACGAAACTGAGGAAATAGAAGGCGCACTAAACCAACGGCGGGAAGCATGGCCGTTTGCATTAGACTCGCGTTATCTAACACAAATATCCACGGCTCGGCTCCATGTGTACTCGCGAATACGTTAATTAATGTATCATTGTCTAAATTTTAGATACAATAATCAAGCAACGTCTATAGCCTTCGTTAATTAATAAAGATTATTTATCGAAATAACAAATGATTACGTAATGGAATGCGCGTAGTTGAAATGCAACGCGCGCTGATGAAGTTGCTGACCAACGATGTCTCGATCGTGAGGGCTAAAAAGGCTTTTAAAGAAAAAACCGATTATCTAATACGGCATGTGACACAGCGCGGGAATTTCTGTCGAATTCGAAAGAGATGAAGCGACGTAACGAAAGCGACTACGGAAGCCGAGAGAAGGCGTGAGGCTAGTTCGATTATTCGAGAATTGGCCTTTCATCGACGCTTACGTGGCCAGCTTTCCGACCACGCGCGCTTGCAAGTTCGTAATCAGCAGCAAGAAATCCTGCGAAGTATATCGGATGAAATCTTTTCGCTATTTTGCCTCCTTGTCTCCAATCAAACCGCAATGGGGACTAAGTTCGTCTTATGTTAATGTTAAATGGTAGAAATTCGAACATTATCCCAAAGAGAGAAAAAATTAAATGAAATTTCTGCACGACCATATAACACACAGATCTTGTTGAAGATCCAACAAGTTTATGCGCGAAATCTACAATTCTCTTGATAGAATAATTCTTAAGGTATTCCTTAAAAAGTATCACTAATGATTTCTCAAAGATGATGTTATTCCATTTTGCATATTTTGTAATTTAATGATGCATCAAGACGAGATTCTGGCTCTCATCGATTATATATATATATGAAAAAATGTATAATGAATGAAAATTGGTAATTGAAACAATTGATTGACAGATTCATTTATCATATGAGACAGACAGATCCCGTTAATACGAATATTCCGCTACTTTTGTATCTGCACCTTTCACTTTTCTGTTATATACGATTACAATATAAAAGAAACATATATAATTTAGCCGTCTGCCAATTCTGCTGTCTGATTGTCATGAATATTTAACAAGTGTCGCAGCCGTCGCGCAATGCGATTAAACGCGAAATTCTTTTTATTTATCGTATTCCGCTATTGCATTTCGCGTTGGTTGACCCCTTTTTATCTGCAATGCCCTCAATCGTCAGGAATTGGAGGCAGACCAAACGCCCGAAATAATAATCGATTCTGTTCTCATCTTTCCGCAAAAAAATATATTTGGCACGGCCTTCGTGTGAATTAATGATCCTCTTTGCATATATCTCCTAATATGTTCTTCTCCAAGACCACGAAATTGCGTATGAAAGGCAGCTTTTAATGACCAGAGTTTGATCGATCGTGATAATACGGACAAATTCTCCAATGCGAAATGACCAGAAATGCAAATTACATAGTATCGCTGAACGCAATCAGCTCCTCGCAATCAACACTCCACAGATTGTCTGCGAGCTTACAATCGACGAATGAAACAATCCGCTCGTGCCGTATAATCATAAAGTTCCTAACTACCCCTTTTGCATGGTCAACTGGAAACTAACCGCCCATACTGTTGCCAAAAACCAAGCTGCTTCAACGTTAACACGATCGGCTCAAAGAGAATTTCATATGCGCCTAGGGAAATCTGCCGCACTGTCTCTTTATCACTGTTACACTTTTTCAACTTTTCGAACGAGGCAATGTCTTATCTTCGGTGGCTGCTCCAGTTCGCGGGAACAACAAAGGAACATTTTAAAAATCGTATAAGAAAGCTTAATAAAACCTTCATTTAATGTAGGAATTTATTAGATCCGAATCTGGCTTCGATGAAAATGTATTCGGTCAAATCGAAGAGAAAGGACATGAGAGTTTTTGCAAGTTTATGTTGCAAGTTTACAAATCTTACGTGTAGCAGATGTTTATTATATACATTATATATACATATATCGTGACATTTGGAAAATATCTTAAAAAGATACAAAATGCCATTATTGGTGTTATTTTTTTCAAAATGTGTAAATCATTCGGAGTGGAAAGGATGAAACAAATAGAGTCACGCAAAATAAAGGATAAATGTGTATTCGTTACTCAAATCGTTGAATGCGATATCTCGACGATGATAGTGCGATAGTGATGCCGCATCAAAATAAAAATACGGATTTTCATTAGTCGTGACCGCAATTCTATATAACTGGCTACGAACTGTCCCCTGATACAATGCGAGAATCATATCCTTGATTGCTCAGGTTTTCCTTTCTCACTCTTCACATAGATCATTGGCGAGAAACAATGAATGGAAACTGATGCGAGACGAATAACGTCCGAGAAATAGCGACCTCCAGAACGCAGAGCAAATAATGCAAGATCTTCCGGATCCACCACGTGGATCTCCGTGAGTTGCGTTCAACTATCGATCGTGCGGCACAGTTCGATCCTCGTGTTCCAACTGTCGGATCTAATCGAGATGGCCATGCAAGTCACTAACGAACTTACGTTCTTGTAAGAAACGGGATTCTAGTCGTGCGATGCGGATCGGATTTAACCGCCGTCCGCGATATATAGAGCGTTATCACTGCGTGGCGGCTTGTCCGCGACTGAGAGAGCTTTCGGACCAACCCCGTCCGAGTTTCCCAGGTCGGCCGCAGTAGCGCTGCGTAACCGAATCCAACCCTGTTCTCAACCCCTTCACCCTTCGCTAGCCCCCGTTCTCTTCTCTTTCTCACGCCCCCATGTCCTGCCAGCTTTCGTTGCCCCCGCGACAAAAACAATTCCTTCCTCTCTCTCTCCTTCGCGCTGCCACCTCCGCGTCGCACTGTCCGATACGTATCTGCATTCTCTATGTATTAGGTAGTAAAGTGGCTCCACTCTCGCCCTCCACCGAGGAAATCTGGAATTCTTGTCGTATTTAAATTAGCGTCTATGGCGACAGTGCTTAATGCCAAACAGGGGGTGGAATGCCTGTTCCGTGCACACCCTGGATACTTTTTCAGCGTGAGATCGCTAAACACGGCGCGTCCGATAAAAGAAGCAAAGTCGTGAGGTAAATTGTAATTAAAAGTAAATATCACGAGCAGGCTAAACCATGATGCACCTTTATTGGCCGCTTACGGGATATTTGGTTCTCTCGGAATGATTGCGTATTAAATGCTTCTCGTTCTTATCTCGCTGAAAAATACTGCGCGTTAATATCGGCATTGGGGATTTATCTGGAGAATATGAAATGCGCAGATTCGTGTAAATCATTCAAATAGATTTTCCATTAAAACAACGCGCGATTGTTGTCGGTCGCCTCTGAAAATTATATGCGGATAAATTTATGATTTCTTTCAAAGTGAATTGTGGAAATACATGCTGTTATTAAGCAACCGAGAAACAAAAGAGAGAGAGAGAGAGAGAGAGAGAGAGAGATATTTGGCAATTAATTTATTTGAAAATTCGTGAAACCAAATGACTAATAATTGTACGGTTTATTCTAGCGCGATGTAATCAAGCGGCATTGCGGACGAATGAATAACGGACGTATTTACATCGTAAAGCGACATTCACTGCACTGATATTCGCCGTGAAATTTAAATGGTGAATCTCATCGACGGATCCCGAATACGCGATATTGCCGACGAAAGATCCTACGCGAGACACGAACGAACCCTCTTAGGGCGATCCTTCAGCGGGGAATATTTTTTTCGAAATTGAATCGGCAACGAAAAATACATAATGCATTAGCGGCGAATATCTCGTGGCTGACAGCTGTGATTTATTCGTTTGATTCCGCTGAGAACGGTCACCAGGATATCAAGGATGAAGCGTCGTATAGCTCGAGATCGGTCGCAGAATGTTTCGTGCCGAGACACTTTAACTCGAACCTAGGTTTCCTAGGTTAAGATCATCATAAAAAGCGAACAAAAATTATGATGATTGTCGAAATCAAGGATCGAACGTTCTAGCTTTCATGTCCGAAATTGTCTTAGATGCAAGGATGCCTGCCTGAATTTTCCCCAAAGGGGCACATCTTGGTCAGGAAAATCACACGAGCTTTACGCGTGCTCTAAAGTGTACTTTTTAACGTGAGCGCCTCAGTCTCTTCACTCTTCAGGTATTGACTTCCTGACGAAAGCCTTTCGATAAAGCGTCAACTACACTATTCCCGGACGACTCACCCTGCCTGCCTTTGCCTCGTCGTCCCGTGCTCTTCCTTCCGGCTGCCTGTTAAGCCTGCAGGTATCTCGATACACTCGCCCCAACAACTCGACCAACTCCCGGCGCCAAATAATTAATTTTCCATGAACTACGAATCGTTAACATATCCGGATTTGCATATGCGCATAATTATTGCTGTGCATGCTTGGGAATTTGATATTCTTCTAGAAGGAGTGTATCTCTGTTCGAGAAATGAGAATTGAGTGCTAATTGAGATCGACAGTCATTGAATTGTCGAGGAAGATCGAGAAAGAAAGATTTATCGTCTGATCGATTTGAGATCTAAATATGTTACTGTTTTCAAGCTTTATTCTCCAAGAATAAAGAATCGGCTATTGATCTGCTATTGTGCGAAATCAAAAAAGGATAATGACAATGATGATAACATAAATATCTGATTAGGTAACTTCTTGTGAAATTTTTAAGATTATCTCGCAGGGAGTAATTTCACGGGATGAAGACGTTTATAATTTTAACGTTTATATAAAATGAACGTAAGGTCGAACGTTCGGTAACCAGATTAAATGCATCGGCTTTAGGGTTTATTCTAAAATTGCATCGCGGCTACGTCCTGATTTCATTTAAATTGCTCCGCGTTGTTAACGGTTCGCGCAGATATTCGATTCTTGGCGTAGGATAAACGGTTAGCAATCAGGTAGCAGTCGATTAGAATCTACGCTACGTAATTATTGACCCGTGCAGTAATCTGTCCTTTGTGCTGATAATGCGCATTTCCGGTCGGGAGCAATTTACTTCGAGGCATTAATATATTTTACTTAAGCGTGTACATTATATTATATAGAAATGCACTCTATGGCGTTTCGCATAAGAATAATTTACGCGGCGCCTACTATACTGCCCGAAAGCGTTCTGTGTGCGATAAATGAGCTTATTACTGCTTTAAGTATACAGTTGTGTACGATATTTCCATATCCACATCTTGTTCGATGTAATGCACCTAACCGCTCTTTCTGACGATAATCAGTAATGATTTTAACAAAGTATTTTCAACAAAATACAGATAAGAGTACAAATGTCTAAAATAATAATGGATTCACATGCTAAAACGCGTTTGTCCAATTTGTTTTATACTACTATTGATTCAAATATCTAATTATCTCGAGTCTATTGAAATTATTATATATCACTTTGCATATGAGAAATATTCCAAAAAATTACTAACTTCATGAAATTGATTAGTCCTTTGTGCGAAGGAAATTGTCGAATCGATTACATTTAACTACATTTCTCAATCTATCTGGCTGTCTGTCTGTTTGTATATTTTCCCATATATTTTTTCGTATATATGTGTCCCACGTATAATTGTTGCATATCAATATGGCATTAATACATACAACTGTTATATAAATATTCCTTCTTTCATATTCCTTCTTTCATATATCGACAACAAAATATGTTTTCAATGCGTATTATGATAAACTATATTCTAATCATTACATGTATATATCTAGAAATGTGGATGTATCCAAACATTCGGACTCTTTTGTTGGAATATAAAGAGACGGTATGTACATTTAAGATAACTCGCATGCTTGAAGAGATATTTTATTTCGTGCCAAAATACCTCATGCGGATATAGGTTGAAACGAGTTATACAAAATTGATGGCTTCCCGTTGGCAAATAATAATCGTTTTATCTTATCGTTTTGTACTCTGTAAAGTTATCTAAATTAATAGACAACAAACTTAGAGCATATACATATTTCATAGTCAATCTGAATAGAATAAACATCGCATATGTATATTTACACATATAATACTAGCATATGCATGTGTAGGTATACATATAGCCGTATGAGCTCGCGGAAAATGTCCCGATTTCTTTTTAACAAATAAATAGATAACCGGAAAGCGCCATTTAAGCGCATCGATTTCGCTGCCGAATAATTCGATTCGCGTATCTCTTCCATTATCTTCAACTCCGTGCCGTATAATTCATCCCGCAGTAGACAATTTCCGATGAGATTTTCTCGTCTTGATAAAGCAACGATATCGCGCCCGTGTTTTCTATAGTAACAGATTAAATCTCCAGCGAGCAAAGATTTCTCTTAACTTCAATTACAACTTCGGATCACGTCGCTATCACTTGCCCTTCGAACTCTAACACAACGCGCGCGTGCGCGCGCGATGTCTTTTACTGATTTATATTAATTTTTCCCATTAGAAGCTGACGCCTTCTTGTTCAACTGATTTTTCGGAAACGTATCGTTTAAAATCTTACGGATAAATGTGCATGCCCGCGAGTAAACTCGGTATTACATAAAGGATTATACTGCAAGGAGTATAATTTAATCTTCGATTTTCCCTGACCTACATCGCTTCTCACGCAAGCCGTTCAATTATCCTTGTTCCTTTTTCCATCTGTTTCTTGCCTGTCTTTCTGCAAATTGAAGAACAGAACGGATAAGTTAATTCTCTTGTTTGCTGTTTAAGCCACTTCTGCTGACTAACAGTAGATGCTTGTTAACTTGTCAGTAATATCAGTACGAAGAATCATGGCAATGTAAGATCGTAAGATTTAAAATTACAAGTAAAAGTTATAACAGAATCCAATTATGTATAATTGGATTCAGCTCATAATTACGATAAAAATATTATATCATAGTATAATTTTGAGATAACCGATTACTCTCCTATGAGTTTACTTTCCATTTTTTTCAAAATATATTAAAAGAGAATCAATGTAATCCCTTATCATTATCTATCATATGTCCATTGTATGTTTATTATCCGATTTCATGCCGAACGTTTTCTCATCTATTGTCCGTTTCTATTTACCACAAGAATCGCGATATTATCCGCATAAAAGAGTGCGCAATGTAACAATCCAGGTTGAAGCTGAAGCGATCCCGTCTTCCCTCGACACTTTACGCTTTTTAATCGCTTTCTCTGTACATGCGACTCTCCGAAACGCGCATTAGTCGATCTCGCAATCGGATTTTCTTCGTCGTTATCCTTGCGCGCTTTTTCTCATTACATACCCCGTACTCCTTCCCGCGATGCGTCCCAAGCCTGCGGAGTCTTGTCGTTGTGCTTCCGCGGCAGCGCATAATACCATCGCAAGAGATTATCTTAATGGCGTCACAACTTTCCCGGAGCATCATGTTATCAGGCCTTTAATACAACGTTAAGTACCGCACTTCTCGCGGGATCGTTGGGGCGCTGAGGACGATTCGCGAAAAATCGTGCCGCAGCTGACGGGAAAACTAAAATGATTTCGCGCTATCTCGTCTCGGCGTTCATCCGAATACATTTCGGCTCTCCATTAATCGTACGACTGAGGAAACTCGCTTTCTTCGGATAATTGAACATTAAGTAACCATGATAGTACTAGCTTCTGTATTAAATCTGATCGGACCAAGAGATATCTGTGGAAATTCTACCGTTCTTTCGCACTCGCGAAAATATCGTGCTGTAATGGAGATGTGAATTTATCATCGCGATTGCATAAATCGTTTTAAATGATCATAAATAATCTCCACCCGCCGTTATATCACATCAAGTGTCCTCTCGATTGTAATTTAATAATACAGCGCCGAGATCTAATTTCGATCTATGGAAAAATTCAAGAGATGCATTTTAATTCATCACTCACTGTGGTAATAATGAATGCTAATCGAAAACAGTAAATGCTTATTGTATTACGTTCACAAATCTATTCATCGTGACGCAAGCGAAGCAGAATTCAGCTTATTACATATGCTTTATCAAGTATTCCTACATTTCTCCAAATGTCTAGCCTTCGAAAATGCAGGATTCAAAATTTTTAGACCATTCAACCGCTCAATCCGTCCGGAAGTTTAGAACTCTTGAAGCTGAAAGTTTAGCGAAACTCGTCTCTTCCTGGACACGAAAATTTCCTGAACATAAAAAAATCTCTCTAATGTGTACATCCAAGTTTAAGATTTGGCATCATGATGAGCAGCAACAGCCAATATTTTTATACGCAAGTTGCACGTCGTGGCCGCGACTTAACAGCGGCTGCACACTACGTACGATGCATTTATTAAACGCCCGAGTGGCAGCAGGCGTGATGTCATGTACGGAATTACGTGTCGGGTGTTATTTTCTCGCGAAACCGCGCGCGCGATATGCGGCATACGAAATCGCGGTGTGCCCGATGCGATAATAAGCCGTGTCGTGACTGGAAAGTTGTAAACACCGCTCTCCTTCTCCCTCTCTCTTTCTCTTAGCGAATGTGATAACGACAGGCGAGATTCGCAGCTACGCTAAACGCAACATCCTTTTGCGACAAAGATCCATATCGTATGTGCCGAACAAAATCGCGGGAGCAAGATCTACGCGCGACAAAGAAAACAAACGGTCGATTACGTTCCCGCAAAGCCCAAAACAAAGCCGAAGTCTCCTCGCGGGACCTATGACCTCTCCGCGAGATAAGCGGCGTCTCCGGACTCCCGTCAAACAGAGAAAGTTTCACCCTGAGGATCCTTCGTAAGAAGGAAACAAGCCGAAGTGCAGAGATGGACGCGCGTTTCTGCCCACTCGAACATTTCCACTGCTCGGCGGATTTCTCTCAACACGCGATGGCGTAATTATCGCCTAGCTACCAAAACACGAAGTCTCGCGCAAGCTACCGGCAAAGAGGCATAATTACGCGGGTTCTCGCGATTTTCATCGATAACGTGGGCAGAACCCGCCGTCACGTCGTCGTCGTCGCTGTCGTCGACGACGAAGGCTCCCTTTGTCCGCCATCCACACCGGTGCTTCTTCTTCAGCTCTGCAGAACTACAGCCTTAAATCATAACTACGTACCGTCGCTTAGAGTGCCGCAAGAAATGAAGACAAATGCCCGGGGGTGTTATGAAGGGGAAACGCGATAGTCGCGGGCATTCGTTGCGTGCGCTTCTTGACGCTTTTCAGTGCTCGAAATCTAACTGAGCGAGGTGGACGAAGCGAGAACGAACTTCCGGAGGATGCGGCTCGGCTTGTGTCTATCTCTCCGTTTCTTGCCGGTTGTTGATGAAAATTTGAACGATCCTACCTAGTCGTTCGTTTCACGTCACGTCGTCTCCTGGCGTCTCCTTCATCCCTCTCCAGGGAAACCGAAAGCGCCTGTCCGAGAACGCCGTCCGGAAGTTCGGTCGTTCCCCGATGAACGTCGGTCGGTCGATTAATTTTAAAACGAGAGAGTCCGTCGTTCCGTTTGCAGGCGCGTAACATCATCGTTAACTTCCGAGACCCGGAGCTCGGCGTTATTATTACCGAGTTAAACCCTAACGTGGGAGCGACGAGACTGCCGTCGACGTACAAACTTTAATCGTCGATTACCTCGTCTGTCCGGAACCCCGGTACACCTCGGATGAGCATCGAGTATCTATGTGTTACGTGACCGAGAATTCTCGTTTCACGCATCGAATAATTTCTAACATTCGTTCCCTCATAAAGTTTATATAACGCAATACATGATTTTTATATATCTATATACACGCCATATTAACCCAACACGTACGTACGATATTATATTTTTCTATGCATCTGAAACTATCGATACGCTTCTTTTAGGATGAAGGGGAATCGTTTTTTATAAATAGTTCCAAAAATTTTGATAAATAAATCGGATTCGGTCTATCGGATGGTGACATTTTCAATTTCCGATATTGATGAGAAACGGGCTATTCGGATTGAAAGCCAATTTCTTTTTTTTTTTTTTATGTGACATAATACCTGTTGCAGATTCGGATTATATGCGAGAAATAAGGAACTTTCATATGGAACATTTAGCCTGAAAATTCCTCTATTGATCTTGAAATGACTGAAAATAAGTGGAACGAAAAAATGGATTTCAGCTGATCGTAAGACTAACGAAAAGATTTTTCGCGCTAAACAATTTCAATAATTTCGTGAATGGATGGATATAAGAGAAACAATAATTCTCTCTTGGCGGTACAGTCGGAAAAAAATTCTGGAATTCTTCTGTCTCCTAAGATTTTAAAATTACGTTAAAATAATAATTTCAACAAACCATTTATCAGTTCATCAGTTTCAAGATATTTTATATCATCTCATATAACTTTGATGTTCCTCTTATTTGTCCATAAAAGAATTTTTTTTAAATTACATAAACATGGATGTGCGAGAAATTCAATTCAAGCCAATTCATATTAAATATTCTCGATTTTACAATGCTCTATACAGGTATGGTCTATTCGAATGAAAAAGCGTACGCTGCTAATTTTGGATTCGTTGCAACTGAAAGATTGAAACGAGAGAGTTATTTCGATTAGAGTCTTCATTCACGCTTGATTTTTTCCATGTCTGATTAACTAAATTAAAACTAAAACTGTCATTCAGTCTCAACATAAGCTAAATGAATTTAGCTAAATGAATCCAATAAAAGAATAGAGAAAGTGCATCAACAGAACTGAATCTTTGTGATTCCTTGAAATTCCTTTTGAAAACAATGAGGGAGAGATTCCGGTATTGTGACGTTACCTGGCACATTTTGAAAGAAAACAACTTTCGCTTTTACGGAATCTGTTCTCCTAGTGTTGGATTACGATGGTTTTCGATAGAGACTTGCATTTTCCAACTCAATAAAGATAGCAGTTATCTGATTTTTAAGACAAAATTTAAAATCCATATTATAATCAAAATTATAAAAATTTTATGAATGGTATCGAATTTTTTATGAAAATGATTTATTTTAAAAATCCTTTTCCGTGGAAGAATAGTTTTATATATAATTCGGGAATAATGTTTCTTTAGAAAAGTATTGTATTAGATTAGTTGTTCTGATTTATGTTTTATATGTAGAAAATAATGCTCAATAATTTATATATCTTTCATCTTTCACTTTCAAGTATCATTTACAAACATTCTTTCTAATTCGTTTCTTATTTATGAATTTTCAAGCGTGGCAATTATTCGTTTAGCGCGTCATATAATCGTAAAATAGTAACCTATTGACCAATAACTTTTTGACAATTTCATTCACCGAAGCACTCGATATACATATTAAGTTTGTATCAGGCTATGCATTATATTGTAAATTGAAATTAAAATTAAAGACTAAATATTTTTCAATCACAGTGAATGAATGTGTATTACGATTTATGACATTTATATGATATATATTAAATAGCTTCTCTTTTGTATATTTGTAGAATATGACGAAAAAATACTCCTGATATTAAAAGATGGATTTTAAATTTCGACTGCTTCATGCTATTCGTAGTATTTTAGATCAAGTCATTTTCAAAATTAATATCCTAGGATATTAGTCATTTTCAAATATTATTAATGCGTTTTTTCTACTGTCCACATCTGTATTTTTTATGGCAATCCAATCGTCAATCAATGTAACATAAATAATATGGCTAGTATAGTTGGAAACGAGTATAATTTAATATTACTAATTAAAGAGTCTGTTGTAATTTAAGAAAAGAATTAGCGAATTAGAACTTCGAATGACGCTTTTTATGTGCGATATATGATGAAGAATAGATATTAAGCTATTAAATGTTACCCATTTCAGATCTTTTCTCCGAAGTTTGCGAAAAAAAGATCAGCACGCAGACGCACATGTTGAGCATGCGCGAGCGCACGAGTTAAGACAGTCTATTCATCATCACGGTCACCTTTATCAGACCTTCACGGTCACCACTGTCAATCGCTGAGGTTGAATCAATCATTATCACGAGCTTCGTCATCGTCACTTTATCATTCACTGAGAAAGATCGAAACGTTTGATATCTTAATATTTATTTTTCATATTATACTTCACGCCACTGAAAGACGTACGAGATTTATAATTCGCCAATTCGTTCTTTAAAATATAATTTAATATTTGTGCTTGCTATATCTCTACTACGAAATTATCGTAGCGTGATTAGAGGCCAAAATATTGACCGATATCATGATCAAAAATTGAGAAATGATAATCTAAATTTAAATTTCTGCAATATCCGCTTGCTAATCTTGCCTGATCAAATATGCGTCCATAAATCTCAATCCCCGTCACGTAATTTATAATACGATATTTATATGTAATAGGCATTTCGATAACCGTTTCAAGCATCGAATACTATCAATTTCATCATTGTTTCATTGCATGATGTTAATTAAAACGATAAATACAATTACGGTTACAAGTAATTCGAATCACATCGATAACACTCAGTAACGCTTCAACTAGTCCTTCTGTCAAACGATTTCGCTCTTCTGCCTCTCACACAGCATTTCTATGTCGGTGCTCTAAAGTAATTTAGATATTCATTCACACACGACTCATGAACATTGTCTGTGACAAAAAATTCGAGAATTGTAAAAATATAACTGTCTGAGTAATAGCTTCGCTAAAATGGCCATTTGCAAGAAGAAATCTAGGACATTTGGCTGTTTTGTACAGATTTCATTCTTATGTGTCGCAAATGAATCGAATAGACAAAAAGTAGACAAAAAGCACAGAGCAAGATATCATGATTATGTTCTGCTGACACATCAATGAAGTTAAATGTCACTAGGAGTTTATTATCAGAGGGAGATTGCCATTATTAGAGAGAGATTCTCGATGCAGATAATAGATAAGCTACATTGAGAGCACTTCAGCATGAAATTTAACGTGAAATACACAGCGGGCGGAAAATTCTACCATTTGCATGTGGGGATGCACGGAAGGGAGAGAACAATGGTGCTGCGTGAATAATGTTTCAATTTTTTCCCCTAGGATCCTTTATGTACACGGCTACGAATATATACGCCGGATCCAGGATACAAAGGTCGCCGTATATATTCGAAGACAGTACGGTGCAACCTCGATCCTCTCTCGATTATTCGCTAAGTAAATTTATTAATGGCAAAGAATGCGGACTTGTCCGATACTGTCTCAGTAGAATGGGAATTATATTGTACGAGTGACAACTGAATTGTTTATCACATCGATGCAATAATACCATCAAAATTGCAAGCAACAAAGAACAAGTTCCGGAAAAATTTTCCTATAAAAGATTACATAAAATACATAAATTAATTACATGAATTAATTACATAAATTATATAAAAAATATTTGGGAATCTAAAGTAGTTTAATCAAAGTAGTTTGATTTTTCCTGAGAAATTATATATTTTAATAGGAAATTTATAAAGATCCCAGATAAACTGTAATATCTCGAAAACACTGATTTTAAATGAGAAATCGTAACGTATCTTTGATTCGCTCCCCGATGTTTCTAGTTTTCTAGTGACTATACAAAGGAATTAATTGACAATTAAATAGTAATACTATCTACTATCTTTCTAGCCGATATTAGACGTAAAACCAAAAATAAATTCTCTTAAATTATTTTTTTATGATATTCTCTTTGATTTCTAGATGGGCTTTGTAAATCTTTTCATATCTTAATTAATCGATACTTAATATGATTTTCAATGCTGTAATAACATATAATTAATTGTGTCATGTTTCATAGCTTTGTATCATAATACTTTACATTATTAATTAAAATCGATGGAGTAGTAGGGATTTTAAAGCTACAAATCCTTTGAATAATAAATTGCGTTTCCATTACGCCACTTATCTTTTTACTGATGCATATCTCATATTATCTACGTATGTTACAATATGATGCAGCTATGTTATTATTTAATATAATTTAATATTATAGAAGGCAGACTCTATATATCATTATTTAATTAAAAATTATACCTGATTATTTCATACAATCTATTATTTAGTTAATCATATTGAAATAAATTATAATTAAAAAATGGTATAATAAATATAACAAAATAAATACAATATATAAAAATGAGTTCAATACGGAATTTCTCTCATTTCTCTTTTCGTTGCTAAAAACGAAAATCTAGTACCTTTCCAGTCAATCTTAGATATAAAATAAAAAAATTAATTCTGTTACTTTTTTATGATATTCTTTTTGATTTCTAAATGGGCTTCGTAAATTTTTCATATCTTAATTAATCGATAGTTAATATGATTTTTAATGCTCTAATAATGTGCAATTAATATTGGCATGTTTCATAGTTTTATATTACAATATTTTACATGCATATTAAATTAATTATACATATAAAATATCTCAAGTTTTACCAAAAATTAGTTTGCAGTAAATTAAAACTCAATAAATAAAAAATATATTATTATTTAAGACGTCTTTGCATATTTTATAGAAATTGTTAATGTTAGAAATGTTAAAAATATGACTGTTTATTAATGAAATAATTATTAATGAAATATTTATTACGTGCTCTTGTTCTCTCTTATTTAATTATTTCTTATTTTTTAATAAATAAACAAAGTAGACTGATTGATGAAAAAATAAATGAATAAGATACGGTTTTAATTATGTATTTAATATTTATATATATTCAACGTTATTTAACATTAACATTAATATATTTAAATATATATTTAATTATCATTAAAAGGTATTTTTGTATATTAATTAATGTATTTAATATATTAATTATTTAATGTATTTATTTCTATACAATTTATAATAAAGCTATTTCTATAATGAAATAAAAAGAACTTGTTATCGGATTACATATTTTTATCCATAGAAAGCAATATAAAAGATATTTTAAAGAAAAATATGTTTTATTTATTTATTTATATCTATATATAAATATTTTGTATATATTTTATATTTATACTTTATATTTTATTACGCTTTGTTAGAATTTTAATTGTAATATGAAACTAGATATTCCATATTCAATATACAATCCAATGTACAAGTGACTCGATGCGTAACATAAATATAGTCATAGTGCAAACTTTAAGCTGAAACATTTTTTTCATTCTTAAAAGCTATATCAATAACTGTCTATAAAAAATTCGCAATATATACTCACTCAGAATTAGAATCAGGATGAATAAACGCAACTTGAGTATCACTTTGCGCATCATTAATATGAAAACTTATCGATGAGGTAACGAAAACAAAAAAACAAAGGACAAAAAGAAGAAACGGCCTAACAATTATTGAGATATTGGTCACACATAAGAGGCAATGACAGATTGACTATTGGATTTTTATCAACGTGCAGTTTGAATACAAATCGGCATTGATATATCGTGCTGGATGATACGTCGCCAATACAGCCTCATATATAAAGTTATATATTTGTACATATGGTTAAATCGCAGTCATAGAGTAGGTCACCTTAATAATATTATCACCTTAATTTTTAATATGATCTCTAGAGAAAAATAAAATTCCATGGTTTAAGAGGAGACAAAGTGGGTCAAGAATGAAATTTTTCTTTCTATGTGAATATCCAGAAATTCAGAGATTTAAAAATGATCTTTGACCTCTTAAATAGAAACATATTTTTCTTTTTATAGAAAAATTAGAGTATCTTTTTCTGAACATGATCATCACAAATTTTAATGTTCAAGCTTTGATAGTTTGCGAGAAATATTGCGAGAAGAAAAAATATCATTCTTTTGTTAATGCTATGATTATCGTCATTTTGATATCGTAATGATATTAGCGTAAAGGTAACGACTGTACTTGGCGACATTATGAATATACCAAAGCGGAGACAGCAGTTATCAAAATTGGGTATATACAGAACATATACAAAATTATATGTGATTCCTCAGATAGAAATCATCTATCTATTGTACTTCTAATAATATTATTGACAATTTTAAGAGATCGGAAATTTATCCTTTAAATAATCAATTCGAAATAGTGATAATCAATGCAAATGAAATTAGCAGCGTTAGCCGCAATTGCATTATATTCATCCATAAGCTCACGTGAAAATGAAAGACACTTTGGGATTGATTGCAGAATGTCCCGCATACGTTTCACAAGTACGGGATTCATCCAGATCATTTAGATCAAGAGCTCAAAAGCTAACCGATAGTGATTTCCATCGTCGTTCAGAATTTTGTGAATCGATTGTCCGTCAAAATGATGATTTTTTCAAAAATTGTTATGTTTACGAATGAAGTTAGATTCATAAACAATGGAAGCGTTAATTTAGAAGATACAACTATCGGTCAGTGCAAAATTCGTATTACTTTAGACAAATCGATCATCAACGTCAATGGAGTGTGAATGTATATATCGATATATCCGAAAATTTTATTATTATGTCATACTTTTTTATTCATGAAACATGATCAAAGTATATACATCTTCTAACAAAAATTTTATCCTTGTAGAGAGATTGCATATTCGTCAAACAATGTGAATCTAATAGGATTAGCTAATGACATACATTAAAAGAAATACATTAAATCGATTACTTTGAAATCTGAAAAGGGCGAATTAATTTTTTATGATGATTTGATCTAATGTTTCTCGACTTTTTGTTCCTTCTTTTTTTATGGAATCAAAGAATAAAGCATACAAAATAAAGCATAACAAAAGCAATAACAATTTCGATTATAATGACTAATATGAAAGAACATATCGTCATTGATAAAAAATATTAAAAAATAATCGTTATTTTATTAATTTCGAAAATATGTAAATGGTCGTTGAATTGTTGTGTAAATTAACGGAATGATGGTTCCTTTTTTCGCAAAGTTATTCTATTTAAATATAAGCATCTATGAGAATCTGATCCAAGATTGACCTGACATTAAAATCTGGGATGGCTATATTTAGAAAAAAAATGTGCCACAATGCTGCCATTTGAAAATACATATGTTCCCATTTGAAAAGTCAAAGATCACCTCCATATCTCTGAAGCGTTTTCACCTGAAAAATAAATTTCATTTGACTCATCTTGTGTCTCCTTGGAAATCATGCATGTTCTAATTTATTTCATTTTTTTTCTACAGACATCTTATATTATAATATTTGTTAATGTTAATGTTAATGATAATATTAACATAAATCAAGGCAATAATATCAGACAACTCACGATGTTTATGCTGCATTCACCCAGCTTGCATATATACATATGCAAGATAATAGTATATATGTATATATACTATTTTCATAAAAGAAAAGGCACGATTTTAATCCCCGATTTTAATTTTCGGATTATTACTATTTCGATTTTAGACAGAATTTATTAGACTTTGTTTGATTTGAGGAAGAGAGAGAGAGAGTACCTATTTGGAATAAAAATGGGATTCTGATTGGTATCTAGCGCGATATAGCAACTTTGAGACAAATTTGGGTATTCCGATCAGGATCTGTTCATACATATGCAATATATCTATACATGTGCAATATATCTATACTGCGCTTGGAAAATTTCTGCGTGATTTATTTCTTGTTCGCGACAAGTGTTATTTGGTATTACACTCGTGATTTTTTTATTTTAAATGTTTCAACTAACATATGAACTGCATATCGCACATATCAGTTTTGTTATAAATAATATTTCCCAATGACAAAATCTCGCGCATTTGATCTCCTATTATAATTTAAATTCCTAAATAATTTAATTGCCATATAAATAATTACATATATTACGATGGGACATTTTTTTATATCTAATACAATATATTAATTTCTCTTCAGAAAGAGTATTTTCGTCGAATAAAGAAATTATTTTCGGAAAATATGTTATCTCTACGAAATGCTTTTTATGTTGATCTATTTTACATCGATTATAGCCATTTTCCCGCATGCAATACGTTTCACGCGTGTTTCAAGAGAGATTACGGCTCCCCATGCGGGAATTTGATCGACACTTCTTGTTTCGGCGATCGTTAAAACGCGAACGCGCGCGGTACCGCGTATGCAACGCATAAATTGCGATTCGCAATCGCGTTTATCGGATTATCGAACGTAACGTAATGCATTAGCTTACAGTGGATGACTACTGCCCCTGCCGCTATATGAATCGTTTCCGCAAATATTAGTTTATGCTGTTTGAGGTCAATTGACTGTATCTTCCGGACTCTCCAGAAAAAAGACAGGAAGAAGCGTAGAATGGAGCTCAAAAGTTCAGTCAACCTTTTATGTAGTAAATAAGATGTCTATGTGCTTTAGAGTGCTTTACATTTTTTATAAGCTGGGGAAGTTAACATTCGTATCTGTAGTTTACTTTCGAAAATTATATCGCCCTATAGAGATATAATGTCATTTAATCACGCCTTTCATAGAGAGAATATCCAGTATAGGATATAAATGTAGGAAAAGTTAATATTTTCATAAAGCATTGCGATTAAATAACATACACTGAACCGAGTTTTCTACAAAATCTGTTCTACAAAACTTCATGGTTAATTATTCCTTCTTGAATATCCTCGTCGAACGATAATTAAATCTCTATTCTAACTCAGTCAGAGATTTCAGATCAACTATTTATATTAAAACTATAATATAGTGAGCGTACCTCGAAGAAATGTATCTTCCAGTGTTCTATAAGAAGGAATATATAAATTATTTTATACATAGTTTTCATATTGTTGAATTATTCCACTCACAGAATATATCTTAGAAATTAAAATTTACCCCATGCTAATAAGAAAAATATAATTTAAAATACTAAATATACAAGCACTAGAATTCCAAGCTGTTTCAAACATCGCAGTCTGCGTGGCTGTCAACTGTCAGCCTTACGAAAGTTTCTTAACACGCCGTGCCGAGATCTTTTGATTGCCATTCCAGTGACTAATGATAATCGCAGTAATCAGGCATACGACATGCTTAAGATCTAACGATCCGAAAAATGCGAGAATTCTTCAAATTTCTTACTCGAGATTGCCCCAGTTACGTTTTGCTCGCGCATTTCGAAATGAGAAAAGAAAGCAATACATAATTCACTTGCCAGCTGTTACGCCGCACATTGCGCCTGTTTCATCGATACGAATTTCTATTTGCTTCAAAATTCCACGAGAATTCACTCATATGAACAAATCACGAAAACGCACTTGATTACGATCGCGTGCGTTCGCAAATTTGCACGATACGCTATTTCATGTTACATCGCCGATATTTACCCACGGATACGGCTCGCGAGAAGCGCGTTCTGAAAAACGTGCCGATCATTCTTGAATTATTGATCCAAAAAATCATCGATAATCGTCTTGCTGCTCGCGACATGATTATTACGGACGCTCGATGTTCACGTTCTTGCTAATTACACTGATCAATACACGATGCAATCATCCGTTATTCAACAACCAAATGTCATCTGCGATTGTTTGCCTTCAATCCTCGTAATAACAAGATACACGCCACAAGAATAACGCATAATAATTGTTTTCAGCTTACTCGGAAGCGATAGCGATGTGAAATATGCCGGATAAACATATTTCTTCCATCTGAAAGACGACAAATTGGAGAAAAACGAGTGCTGAGCGACAACAATGAGAAAATCGCGCGTACATGTCGTCATATTCATCGCAATCGAAAACGCATATCGAAACGCAAGTTTAGATATTCTCGGAGCAAATCAATAATAATCGCACACGATACCGCAGTTGGATATATTAGATCGGAATCACGAAAATCATTATCGATAAATGTGCCGTTTGGCAAAATCTCAACGAATTTAAAATCGTTAATCCTATAAACGACCGCTAACAGGAATATTCTTGAGACAATTCTTGAGACTTATTGCAAAATGCAGAACAAATTCGGATCGGAAACCATCGGATGTGCATTGATGAGAGTGAACACGAATAGCTTAACTCTATTAACGATAATGTAGTGTTAATTAATAATAGCAACTACGTAAACATTAATAGATCACCGGCATTTATCGCAGTTATTGTATATAATCTATTTAATGAACGAAGAATATCGGACAGCTAATGCTATTGATGATATCATTCGATCAACTGATAATGAATTGTATATAACATCATAATTACGGAATACACAAACGCGACGTACGATTTCTTATGGCCAGAAATGTAAAATCGACGAAATATCGTATAAAAATTATAACTTCTTGCAAAAGTTGAACAAATTGAGAACATGTCATTATTTAAAGGATGCATTAAACGCCGATATATTAAACAGTATTTTCGTCTCCTTATCGATATATTCTCTTCGTTTTAACTTATATTTAAGAAATTATTCATTTTCATATGTCAAAATTCAGTTTCATATGTCAAAGCTATTAAGATCACGAATATCATGAATGAATTTATTCGTTGGAATCATCTAAGTATACATGAATGTGTTAAGAATAATTCCGGATCGTCCATGTATTTCGAAATTAGCGAAGAGAGACTCAATAGTTCAGATCTTCCGCGTAATCGGCGAACGACTAATGACGAGTAAAAGTAATCGCGCGCTACGATTCAGCGAATTGCATACAGCTTCTGCAATAACGAGATACGCGAATCTTTTCTTATCCAGCACTTCCTCATACAGAAACGCGTTCTTGCCGAAATTCATGTACGAGCGAAGCGAAATGACCTACTGCTCGTCTATTTTTTCCTTGCTCTCGCAGCTTCGTTATGTACATGCCGATCATGATGACGCTACTCTTCCACGAATGATTACGGAATCTTTTACTCAAATTGCTCCCCGAAGAATTACGGATCCACTGTAATTCTTCTTCTCAGATTTTCTGCCGCTGCAAAATGCCGATATTCCTTTTCTTCTTCTCTTCATTTCATAAGACGATTTAATTCAATTTTCTAATGTTGCATTTAATTTTGCATATCGAGACAAAAAGATTTCTCTCTCTCTCTCTCTCTTTCTCTCTCTCTCTTTCATTCTCTCTCTTTAACTTGTCGCAATAGGATTCTCATCGTTGAAAGAATTTTGGGAACTTCAAGCGCTATGACCGCTCAACATGTCTCAATGTTTCCAAAATTAAAAAAGAAAAAAGATTTCGATTATTCAGAAGAAATATCGTTTCATTCCTGGCGATTTACGTCGATTTCTGTACACGTTACACTGTAACATGTTAGAAGCATGTTGTCTCGCGGTCCAGTAGGGATCTAGAAGGGCGATACTCTTTTCATTATCCGCATCCGAAGTCCCTTGTCCCGGCCATCGTTACTTTGCATATTTTTTACTTCACGCCAGCGGTCCTCGTTTGATACCGTAGCACTGGTCTCTGTAGCGCCGGTAACCTCATTAAGCAAGCGAGAAGCCGACAGCTTATATCACCCGGATCGATTCAACAAGCGAACTTCAAAGGATCCTAGGTCGTAGCCGGCGGTTAAGGAGCTGAAGCCATTATAGCGAAGAAATTAATACCGTGCACATTCGATGGCATGATTATCGAATCACGAAGCAAATAATTGAGACAAATAGAACGAGTGCCTTAACGCGACAACGTGCTTTGCCGAATTGTGAAGACGATCGAAGAAATCTAGACATTAAGATACTTGGAGACGAGAATTTCTTAAAATGAAAACAAATGTGATCGTCTCCCGATTATCCGATTATCAATGCTGTTTTATTAAAGAAACGAGCACAATTGCAAAGTCTTGCGCGTAGCGGCTAAGCCGAAATTATTCGGTGTTTGGTGAATTTTTCCTTAAATGATGTTTACCGTATAATTTGCCTTTAAGATAAGCGGACGCGGCGGGCAAGGATTAGAAATTAGCCTGCGTCGGCATTTGCGGCTTACGTAAAGTGCGCGCAAAGCACTTTGCATGCGTACTTCGCTCGCTCCGAAGCACGAACTTGGTAGTTGACTGTACGTGAAGTGGCAGCCGAAGTTTTTAAGTCGCGTGAGAAATTTCGCGCGAACTCGCTTGCGAAGACTAGTCGGTGTCGATTACGTTTCTTCGGGACGGGGATCGGGAAGTGCATTACCTCGGCGAGCGTGTCTCGGTTTATCGGTTATCGAGTTACGCGTATTGCGGATCGATACACAAAGTCGTAAATTATCGGTCGGTAGATTCGTTTCTTGCATTTTTCATCCTGCCAAACCGAGATTTCCTTCTGCGGAGTTCTGAAGAAACTCTAAGGAAAGGCAATTCGTTGTTTAATGACTTTAGATTTAATAAAGTGTAAAATAATTAATGGTATAATAAAAATTCGGGAGAAAAAATATTTAACACAAAATCTTCTCGCGTGATGATATACGAGCTTTAATGCGAACTACGAACAATTTTTCGAGGAGATTCTTTAAAAAATTTTACATCTTGAGTTTACGATTGTTTTTATATTTCAGACGTTAAACAGGCCAACCGCACATCTCGATAATACGATATCTCTGCAAGTTCTCTGACTGCGTAAACCAGAGGGAAGTTATTAATCTTTGGGGCAGGAAAGTGCGGAAGTAATGTCTCTTTGCGTCGCGTTAATGTTCCCGCCCGGAAAAAGAAAGATCAGCGAGAGCTGAAGCCTAGCATGGAAAATTCATATATTTCGTACTTTTGTATCCGACTACTTTTCCACTATTCCTCTCCCCCCCCCTCTTTCCCTTCGCTTGTATCTTTTTCTGTCTTTCCCGTCGATTTTTCTCACTTGCGTTCTGTTATCGCTCTTTCTCTTTCCTTCTCTTCATTCTCTCAACGGAGTGAGGAGGATTGCGAACGCCGATTATTATAATACAACACTTGAGTGGAAGAAAATCTCATGTGCTCTTGAAAAGAGCAAACATTCCGGATATGCTTTCTGATCTTGATCAATTATAGTTTCTCGTAATTAGATCTCTCTTAATTAGATGAAACTGCCACATTATTAAAATGTTTCACTGAAATCACTGGGGCTGTTGTTGAATCAATGTCACGCGGCATTGATTCTATGATCAATTAATCGGTTATTATATCTCACAAATGATGGTGCGAGATAAGACCGATCAATTAACGTAATAACTGCAGTCAATATAAAGTCCCGCGATGAGATATTCGTTCGCGTATACATCAGCGATTTGCATTTGACCAGTTTCAAAGCATGTGCAAGATAGTGTACACAGCTATGATTAAGCGCGCGGTGTGTACAAAGGCCGTCGTACGTGTTTGATAAAGGCTAATACTCCCGCGAGGTGTACACGATGATAACGGAATTAATAACGCTTTTTCGATGCCCGTTGTATCGAAGGATTTCAGTTGACGCGGTAACATAAATCACGTTTGAAACGAAAAAGGAAAAGAGAAAGGGGGGGGAGAAAACGTGCGCTTTATCGGACGCGAATTTTCTCTCAGTTGCGTTAATTACTCCCTCCTCCCCCAAGAGGAGAAAGAACCATTGGGATATCTGTAATCAGATCAGAAGCGGATGATTTTGTGTGATAACGCGTTTTATTTCATCGTACTCGTACACGCGGCGATTTTGCGAGCGAATTTTGTCTCGCGTCGTCGCGAGACTATTTTAAATGTGAATTAACAGTTAAAACGCACACACACGTACGTACATATATTGTCATATCACGGGGATAAAGACAAGAAAAATCTGGATTCTGTGCTCGCTGTTTCGCTTTCGCTTCGCCTCTGCTTTTTCTCCTCTTTGCCTCTTCTCCTCCAAGCGGGATGAAAAACTTGACGCCGGCTTTGACCATTAAGTTCCTACCGAAGAAGAATACTTTGATATACCTGTGACCCAGTCCGCCAAGTCGTCAGAAAGTTTCTCGGCGAAAGAAACTTTTTATTACAATTCACCGATTCCATTCGTTCGAAAGTGTTTTCAAAGCGCGATCATTATCACGTAATCAAAAGGCTGCTCGTCCCTCTCGCATGGGGAGAGATCGCGATGTGATAATCGCGCCGCTCACATTCAAATGCGGACGCCCTTATGCTCATGTTCTTTGAAGCCGAAAAGTCGTATGATCAAAATAACGTATACTCTTGCGTGTGTTCGCGATGATAACAAACGAGTTGCCTGTGGAAATCTGTGTGGGCGCTTTTGATCTCTATTCTCAGCAGAAGTTTTCTTGCTATCGCGAACGCGCGCGTATTGGACGTCTCGCGCAAAGGATGATCAGGTTGACAAGCTGCACTCGAATGCAACTTTGCGAATTCGTCTCGTATTTTACCACGACTGCTGCGTGGAAACAGCAGCTTTGATCAACGACCTGTCGACAGAATAGCCATTTATGAAGCGGTAGCTCAGCATGTCGCGAATTTACACGCGAATATAAGCGGAACGAAGGGCAGCTGGAAGTTCACGAGATACTCGTAGTCTTTTTTTATCGCCAGGGGAGAAATTCCCTATCGAAATCATACATTCGATGGGGAAGTTATCGAACACTCGGGAACATTTGAGACGTTCGATAATATAATTCTTTCGGAATCTCAATCCACGCTGCTGGATTAATAATCCAACGCTCTTGACGGCGATCTCCCTCCCTTCCCCTTGGTTCGCCCATTTTATATTAATACATTCGGAATCGTCACGATTTGTCGAGCATCTCTGGACTCTTTATCCGCGCATTCTCTCGTTACACTAGACTCTCGCAACGCGATGTTGAAATTTGTTTTAATTAATTTGCTCTGTCATACGGCTGTACGCGAACGAACGAGAACGTTACATGCATGGTGAGGAGAGTGCATTTGATACGCGTGTTAATCGAGCCGCCGCTGCCAGCAAAACGACCGGCAAAAAGGGATCGGTCGCGGCTACATCGCGCTGCAAATTTAATTTTTTTCGCCTGTTACCCGCTTTTTTGGTTTATTTTACCCTATATCGATATCCACCCACGTGCGTTGTTTGTTGCACACAAATGTTGCACGTAGCTGCAATATGGCCTGTTTGCCTATTGCTTTCTCGGTATGTCACATCGCATCGCGCGACGTAGCGTGCCCGTTGACCGGAAGTGATTAAAAAAATGCCCGTGTTATGCGTTATCTTCCCTTTTTTCTGTAAACTGTATCGCTTCATGAGCTCTGCGCCCGGTCTGAGCCACCCGGGGACTCTATACGCCCGGCAACTGTTATGAGCGGCCAACAGAATTTTTATAACGAGTATTTAGTTATCGATACACAAATAACGGCGACTTTCGTCATCGATATTTTTCGCAAAATCAAATCGCAAGCGGTGACTTGTGAAAAGTGTAACAGCGAGCGAGCGAGCGAGCATCTCGCATTTCAGACCTCGGAGATTCGTATATCCATGCGCTGAATTATTTATACGGCGAAATCAATCGGTTTCGTAGTAAGTTTCAATTATTACATACTCTGAACATTTTTGCGATTTATGTGAACCGATTTATGCGAACGGAAGTAAACGTCGCGGAAACGATACATGGGATACATGCACCAGTAGCGGCTTGCTGTCAGATTTCGGAGAAATTCCGGGGAACGACTCGCCGCGGCGTAAAAAAGTATACGCTGGTTAGCAACACGGTCGATATACACAGCCCCGACAGGTTTCGATGAAAACGGAAGCGCAGATAGCCTGCCTCTTTACGGAAATGAAGCAATCGCCGGGAGTCGGCGCGCCGGTGGTCTTATTGCTTTCCCAGACTGTCGTAACGCCGGGATGCCATTGACGCCTTCTCCATCACGCGAAATAAGCTCAAACTTTCAACCAGGAATAGAAATTTATGCGCCAGAACGGAGAGGCACATAAACCTCCCGGTCGACCAATAAAAACTACGTATCTGCTCGTAGTATTTCAAGAAAATGTAGAAAATGTGGGAAATGTGGGAGAGGCGCACTGAGAATGTCATTGCGGGCAACTTCGGTGCACTCTCGCATCGATCGATTCGCCACGTTTCCATCAATCTAATGATCACACTGGTTTTCATAGTTATAATTAACAGACCAATTATTTCAGGCTGTAAGTGGCACTTCGCTGTTGCTGTTCTTTCCATTAAAACCGGATTCGCTGCCAATTTACGTGCACAAACAAGAGATCACCGTTCGCCGGATCCGCTGAAACGAGCTTGCAAATTTCTCCCTCTTCCCCCTCGTCATCTCTCTTTCTCTCTCTCTCSCTCTCTCTTTCTCTCTCTCTTCTTCTTCTTCTTCTTCTTCTTCTTCTTCTTTTTCCTCTTTTTCTTTCTCTCTGTTCATTTGTTCATGGAATATGTAAGAAGCACAGAAATGATCTCATCCCAGACATTAATGAATAGGTAAAGAAAATCGAACCGACCGCCGTACGTGAATCACATAGCGGGAATAAAATTTTTCCATAGGTCGAATCTAAGAAAAATCTTCGCCATTTTTCGCAAAAGCTCGCTGTTCGGCTATGTGGTCACTCCGACATGTAACGCATTCGTCCTGGCGGCATTGCCGCCTAGTGTTTTTCTTTTAATCGTGTTTTTCTTTCTCTCTTTTTTTCTCCCCCGCCGTATCGTTCTTCGACCATAACGGGGATAAAAGGGAAGTAGAGGTGAGCGACCAACCGAGAACGGGGAGATGGGGGCAGGAACGGGGAGAGGGGATGGGGAGAGGGGATAAAGAGGAAACTTTCGAAGCACTTGAAATACTTGGCGCTTCGGAATTCACTGATCTCTACGACGAGGTAAATCTGTCGACTAAAGAATCTTTCATCCTCCACCATCCTCCAGCTCTATCCGACCGGAGTTTAATCAAGATTTACTCCGAGTAACCTAGAATATCGTATGGTTGGGAGAAAATATCTACTACATTCCTTTCTGCGTTACTTTTTGTGTTATGGGACTCTTAAACCACGATGCAAAGTTGTAAATTGCATTTAAGCAAGCGACTTATTAATTCAACGTTTCTGGTATTTTCGATTCGCTTCATTTTCGGGCAAACGCTTTTATAATGCTATGAAAGTGATCTTGTACTAGTTTAATCGATGTCTACGCGAAATAATACTCGAAAGGTTTGATACGCATAAAGATAATCTTTAGACGAATTGCTGCGAGTGTAATCAATTTTTCACTCTTTCAATCAATATTCCAAAAAAATATCTTTTGATATTTAAAGATGGAAAGAGTAAAGCGTCCAGATTATTTGGAAACAATTTTTTAATATTGTATTTAATTTTTAAACGTTAAATAAATCAATAATTCCATGTTTCTAATTAAACTTTTTCTGGTGACATTTATTTCACGGATAAATGTCAATTTAGATTTAATAGAAGTAATTTCTAATACAAAATTCTAACATATTAAGTATAAGAATATAGCTGCAAGTCTGATAATTGCAATAAAATTCAATCATTTTATATGCATCAATTATTTTATCAATATTTTGAACAAAATCTTTTATATATACTTTATGATCAAATAGTTTCTCAATATTATTAATAACGAGAGATTTTTATACCAACAATAAAGATTTAGAAAAATCCAAAAAAAAGAATGAAATGAGAAGATTGTTGTAGATTGTATTCAGAAGAAACGATCTATTCTACGTTTCACGTAGATTTCGTCCCATTTTATACAGTTTTATTTTATACATTACCTTAAATTCATGTTTTATTATTAAGATTTTATATTTAGTCTTGATTATTATTCGATTATTTTAAATGATATTATTATTGTTTGAAATTGCGATTAGCACGGATACTTTCAAGTTATTCGTCTAACGATGCGATAATAGATCTTTCCACGCTAATAAATATTCGTCGAGATCGTTAATTTTGTGATAGCATAGTACAAAATTATCAATAAAAGAAAATTTATCCAATTTAGCATAGAAACCATTCATTCATCGTCCATTCGTCGACTGACGTGAGATATGCGTTCAGACATAATTTAATCGATTGTCGCTTTAGGGAAGTCACGCTACGTTCATGTGTCAATCAAATGTCTTCGAGATATAACGTATGCATACGGATCTGCGTGCAGATGATCGCATTGTGCCTAATGAGCATTGACGACGATTTAGAGAGCCTTTCTCGCGAAGTTCTACTAGCCATGTCATAAAGGTGGTCGTAATGTCTATCCAGTGAACACAATGGGCCATATTCTACCGCGATGGCACGCGTTTACCGTTAAATGCATTGCTATTTTCCTCTAAGTTTTAGTGCCGCATTTGGAAACGTCCGGGTTGATCGTAAATAAAAACTCAGGCTCAGGTGAGTCGACGGCGTCTCGACGGTTCGAAATGCTCGTGTCGCAATAATAAAATGTCTCGTGCGCGTTCTGTCGTCCTCTTAAAAAATTTTCGGTACATATGTCGGCACGATGTCGGTTTCGCGTCCGCGTAAAAGAGAGAGAACGATAAAATCTCGACGATGCTACCTCGCTGAACGCGCGGTTGTTCAAATTTGGTGGCTGTAAATTTTAATTAATCGTCACGCAAAACTCCGACGATAAATCATTCCTCAAATTCCTCATTCATTAAATCTCCAACTTGCGAACCTACTACGCACTCATCGCATAATTAATCATCTTAACCATTCTCGATAACAATATTTCCCCTTAGCATTCGTTTTTAAAGAGCTCTTGAGCTTGCCTTCCGACTGCTGATCGGCGATATTTGCAAGCTGGGATGAAGTGACAAAAAGAAAAGAAGAGAGACAATAAGCTGTGCAAGGCCTGCGTGAAGAGTAGGGCGAGAAACGCTGGTTCTCCTCTCGAAAAAAAAAGAAGAAAGGCGGGAAACTGCGAAAGAGCGAGATCTGGATAAAGAAAAGGGTTGCTCTGGGTGAGTAAGAGGGAGGGAATGGGGGGAGAGGGAGAGGGAGAGAGAGAGAGAGAGAGCCCGCATCAAAGAAGTTGCATTAGTTAATTAGATTGGGCAGGAGGCGTGACGTCGTAATTATTGCAACGTAGCTCTAGCTACTGCTTGTCTGCCTGCATACTGCCTATAAGTCTGCCTGCCTAGCTGGCTGGCTGGCTGGTTGCCTGCCTGCCTGCCTGCCTGCTTGCTTGCCTGCTTGCCACGACAAAGTTATTAATTGCTTCCTACCATTCCAGCAACGCTTCGCGCGCAGGTAAACCCTCGACCCCAACTCCGCGCGCGAAACGTTCGTTCACCGTTTTAATCTCACCCTCGCTCGTTCAACATCCACCCATACCGCTCCACCTATAATCGCTATCGCTATTCGTCATTACGCGCTCTCGTTTGGGAAGGATATTCCTTTGACGGACAGCTTGCCACCGCTTGCCGTTGTTAAATCAGAGAGTTGGAGAACTCGCGCGAGCTACCGATGGCTAGACTGATGGCTTGGTCATCGTTCGATGCGTTTCTAGCGCATTAGTGTCGGAATTTGAAGAAAACCAGCGCGCCGCGATTTCCTTCTCTATTTTCATTTAATTTCCAGCATCCAGCGGAGTAGTTTTCGCACAAAATCTCTTCTCGATAAATCGAACGGTAAAACTGATCGCGGCATCAAAGGCATTGTTCAATTTCGCTTAAAATAAGCGGCATAATTAAAATCACAGAGTTCGTTAGCCGTGCTTCGATTCGCATTACTTAGTCAATTCCATGAAAATGCATTCTCAGTGTCACACGATTCCCCTGTCGCAAATTTCCCGACGAGGAACGCGATTCCAGAATACATAACAAGAAAACGTCGAAACTGCGGAGTGCATACGGTATTTTGACTTGCGCGTATTATACGGCAAACTCGCCGAAAGTTGCTTTATCAATCATCGCGCGGCGGAAACTTGTAGAAAATGCACCGTGCGCGTCTGCATCGTGATTTATAATCTTCGATAACTTTTGCGTAAAAAACGGAAGGCGTTTCGCGCGAGCGGGGGAAGCGCAACTTCGCTGCACGCGTCTCTCGCGCGGGAAGATGCAGCCCTTCTTCCTCGCCCGCCTCGCTTTTTATTCCTGTTTCTATCTTTCCTCTTTTTCCCCCTAATGCCACCGTTAACGCAGGCGCCAGGCCACCTGCGGGATCGGAGATAAAGTGATAACGTTGACGGGTGAGAGCACAGCGATCTCGCGCCGCCGAGTGCATCGCCGATCCGAAGGTAATTTTAACCGTCAACTGCAGCCAGCAACGCCGGTATCGCCATTAAAGCGCAATTTTCAGCAGCCAGGTAAAAAGACGCGGTGCTTTTTGTGACGTCAGGTGTGCACTCAGGTAAGTGGATAAGGATGACGCCGCGGAAAGGTAAAAGCTCAGGATCCGAGATATTGCGACGGGATATTTTCGCAAAATATCTTTCTTTTTTCTCTTCTTTCTTTCACTGGCAGCACGAGAATGCAATTTCGTCTCGCACTTGTTGTTGTTTTTATTATTATTATTAATCATTTCGAGTCGATCCCTTCAAAACTGGACTTTCAAGAATACCTTGCTCATAATTAATGCGTAATAATTAAAAACGGCATTGTTTCGATATCGAGAATAGTGAGTCTGCGCTTTTCATTAACTGCGCGTGCGCGCAATGCTATGAAATTTGATATTAGTTCCAGCAAGACTAACGCGAAATCATACTCGGGACGTTAGATGCACGCGTCCACAAAGCCAACATAATTACGATGGATATATATTTATGCGGCCATTATTCCGTACAGATGCCAAAAATGTTCGAGATGTTCGATTTTGCACCAATCGTACAACTTGAAAGCTAAAACAATTAATGAACAAAAAAAAATGCAATCCAATCGATTTTTCCTGATCGATCGACCTATGCACCGTTTTAAATTGAAAGTACGCGGCGCATACGCGCGCAAAGCGCAAGCCGCGCGAAATAGAATATTCCATTTTTTCCGCACGGCTCCATCTCGCCGCGATGCGAATAAGGGTGAGAGAGGGGTAGAGGGACGGGGGAGGGGGAGGGGGGACGACGGAAGGAAGGGTGGGGGGAGGAGAGGGAGAGGACAGAGCCGGCGTTCCAATCAAGAAAAGGACAGTTCCGAAACAATTTGCCCCTCTCTCCCTCCCGCCGCTCCGCCCGTCCCTTTCCCTTTCCCTGTTGTTCAATTTTTGCCGGACCTTGCCGTTTCCATCCCGCGCCTCGCGCGGCCTGACTTGTCGGCAGCGCCGACAAGCGGGACACGTTGCAATCGTACGTGACGTCGGTGCGATTGGCACTTACGAGTACCTCGATTGGATATCGTTCGCCGTTCGTGCGCGCGGAGACCGCGCGCACGAACAGAAAAACGACTCATCGGATGTGTAACGACGCAACGAAAACCGATATCCACGCGCTATGAATCCAATTTCGCGTAAGCCCGCGAGTGAGTAGAGCATCGTTCCACGGTTCAGTTCCACTCCGCTACAAAGAGCCACTCTAAAACTGCGCGTGTTATTAAAATCCGGTCGGACAGACCGCGAGATAACGCAGAATCTGCCGTGGACGATGCGGAACATTAGCAGGGGATGTATTTTTTTTTCTTTTTCTTCTCTCTCTCTCTCTCTCTCTCTCTCTCTCTCTCTCTCTCTCTCCCTCTCACCTTTTTTGGACGTTTCTTTTTCCCACGCGTTTCGAAGAATTAATCTTAAAACTGATAGATTTTCATCAGTTATTCGACCTTCTTTTTCATAAGGGATGATTTCATCCGAGTAATTTTATCTTCCCGTTATTATTACGTTCAATTGATCCGGCGCGTGTTTCGTATCGGAAAACTGCGCGCGTTCGATAGGAGGCAATTCAATCATGCTTGCTTTGATTTCTTCTCTTATGCAAACTGACGAATTATTGTACGTCAAATGATATTTTGTCCCGCATAGGGGTTCCGCGCGTCTCTGGTTGCGAAAAAAAAATGCAACGTTTCGACAGAGCGGTAGATCGTCGAAGCATAACGGTTCGCCGTATCGCGATTTACTCTAGCTAAGAATCATGCAGAATTCAATATATCGTAATCGCGTGCATCGCCTCTCGTCGCGTCTGCGATCTAATTTCGCATTATTGCGCGAAATCAGAAGTATTCATTGGCACTTGGAGTCGTGATTGAATGGAAGTCTGCTTCGATGTTACGCTCAGAATTGAATTATCCGCTGTCAATAGCACAATCCATTGCTCCGTAATATAATGATACAGCCGATTATTCAATATTTTCATTCGCGAGCGAATAAGCCAGATTAAACTCGGACTCTCCTTCTTGAATATCGTTATTCCGGAAACACATCGAAGATGCAGAATTCGCGGCTCGATGGTTTCAAGAAATTCTCTTTAGGAAGGGATTTAGAATAATAAAGCGAATGTATTTTTATGAGATTCTCTTCTCGCGATTGTCAGGTCTCGGATAAACATTCGGTGTCCCAACGAGCGAGACTTAACGAAAATCTCCGAAAAAGAAAGAAAGAAACAAAAAAATGTATATATATGTATATATATATATATATATATATATATATATATATATATATAATATGCATTTAAAACAAACGAGTTTTTAATTAAATTCTCTGTGTAATATCTTTTTTTTTCAATTTCATTGAAGAACAGCATATCCTCACGCGCGCAAAATAAATGCAGTTTTGCATTGATTTGGCATATCGCGTTCGAGCATGTCTCGATCGAGAGCACGCAAGAGTGGCGGGACAATTTTCAAATGGCGGCACGCGCCGCACACACGGCGCACGTCCCATTTCACGTTTGACACCGGTGTCGTCACGCGTCGGTCTCTTCGTGTAATTGCGATGCAACGCGCTGCTGGAACGTGGGGATGGGAAGGGAAGGGGTGTGCAGAAGAAGAGGGCGACCGAATAGTGATTTACTGCGCGCGGGGAATACAAGCGTAGCCAAATATCGGCGTAAACGATACTGATGCGTTGGAAAACTGGATTTATACTCTCTAACGGAAGCTGTAAATAAACGGATCGTTCAAAGTGTGAGGTATATAGGCATATAGATGTGTACGTCACGTTATAAAATGGATAAATAGGCTAACCGGAACCGAATCATCGATTTCGAGACAATAGCGTACGTGCTTTCACAAAAATATCTAGCAGCAGCAGCAGAGATATTCTATTTCCGCATCGATCGAACTGGTCGAATCGATATTCAATTGGAACATCGTATATTCAGGAGAAAAGACTATATGGTATGATTCCGTAAAAAGAAAAACAGGAAAATTTATTCGATAATGCATGATTGACAGAAGTCATCGTGCTAATTATTAATAAGATATCGCTTGAACTTCTGTTTCTGCCTGTTCCAGCCACCAGTTAAAATAGATACCTCCATTTACACGGTATTGTTATCGATCGATTCCTAATAATATCGAACATTGTTAACATTTTAGTACATTTCAAGATATATATATATATATAACTGCTAGCTTGCTAACGCGATTAATATAATTTATGTCAATTATTTCTCTTTGCTAATTTTGCATAAATTGGAATATTCTTGCATTGTCGTGATGAATTAATAAATTTAATGGCACATATTTTCATCCCGTGCCTTAATGTGAAACCTCTGAATATTCAAGGTTTATTTGTTCTGTAATGAAGATTGCGTATAATCTCAGTATAAACTGAATATCAGATAGTTACATTCAATACTAAATATAATAGAACAGCTTGAAACAATAGTCTGTATTTTCGCTGAATACTCAGAACCGTATGTATATATCTAATTTTCACATTACGTTAAACAGAATCTTCGCATTGATAAAGGGCTATTGTTGTATAAGAGAACAAGGACAAGCATTGTGAACCCAATGGTTCAGCATTGAATCGCTACAGTGTATTGTATCGCTTCATTAATTGGAAAAACTAGAAAAACGAAAAGATATTGAGTTTAGCGAATAACCTCATAAATTTCATCTAGTAATCGCGTTCCAGAAGGCAAGCAACCTTTTGAAAAAAGTCCTAAGCAAAAACCTAAGCTTATTGTTACGCCAACGCTAACGCTAGCTCACGCTAACGCGTGACAACTTGATCTAACGCCTTCATTGGCACAGCTCATAGAAAGAGGTCTTTTCGCGAGAAACATGATTTATTGATGCAATTCGTGGCACAATTGTGAATCGCCAGCGGTAAGCCGTCGTCGGTGCTTCGCAGCGCTGTGAATCGATGTTGATGCCAGTCGGTTGACTCGGCGTCGTAAAAAAGTCACCGGATGTCGCGTGGTCAGCATGGTTCGCGTTAAAGGACAGACGTACCGGCACGCGAATAAGAAATTTCGATGCGGTAATGGACGAAACCGTGACGGTCATCGGCGAGCGTGTGCGAGTGATTTTACGTGAACGGAGTCGATAGGCCAGCAGCAACAGCTGCTAGCAATCGTCCGTGGGAATTGGGGTGAGTAGCATGGCCTCGACTCCCAAGAGTCCCACGCCAAGTTGAACCGATATGAAATTTGATAACCCCAGGTCCTCGTCAGAGCGCCGATCCCCTGTCCTTCCCCGCTCGCGTTTGTCTTCCCTCTTCCTTCACGCCTCTTCCGCAATCCCCCGTCGGTTTTCGTAGGGGAGAGCACCGTTTCCGTGCCAAAATCAATTTCGATAAGTAGCCGGCCGCCAATCCTTGCGAGACACGCTGACCGCGGTATATCGGTCTCAAGTTCTCGATCGAAGTGGCTCCCTAATTTATTTCGCCGTCTCGTAGGAAGGAAGAGGGACTGTCCGAGGATACAGGTTAAGAGATGAAGCTGACTCCCAAACGTATGATTCAATGCGAGAAATCGAAATTCCAAAGTATCTCGCGAGTGATGATCGTCACGTTTGTCCCTCGCTTGTCCCTCTCGCACGCAGAATATCGCAGACGGTGTTGCTCGATGATCGAATGTTCATCTAGGCGATGTTACGGGTTGTAAAATGCGCGTGTATATGCGCACGTTATTATATAAATCTCATGATAAAGCACAGTGGAATTAATTAAACGAAAAAGGTCGAGTAGCCCGCCAGTACGCCGTACGGGGATAAGCTTTATTCCGCTCTCTGTATGAAAGTGCTTCAGCGACGGTTGCAAAGTTTTTCTCGGGGATAAAGGACCGTAAAAAATTTCATGGGTTTGAACGGTCGGAACTCCTATGCGCGTTTTAAGCGCCGCGCTCTAAAATTCACTTCCAACATTGACCGCGCTTCTCTTCTCTCTGTTCTTATGACGGTGCGCCCGCCGCGCAATGCGATATTACGACCGTGCAAATGAATTTCAAAGGATACTCGTTTGCACGGGATCGCTCCCATAAGATACGCGATCTCTCAATCCGTTGCCTCGAAACATGAACGTTCCTTCTTCGATTTCGATACGGAATTAATCGATCGAAGAGTCCGGTAATTGTCGCGAGGCAAGAATCGCCCGTAACGATACGCGATCGAACCAACATATATATATATATATATATATATATATATATATACTATTTCATCCATAAAGCGCCACGTAGCCAGCGAATCTCAAGCGAATTATATGAGAGATCAGTTATTTGGAACGCATAAAACTTTCCGTCCCCGTTGATATTTGAAAGTCTAATACGTCGCGAAAACGTTTTAGCTATTTTTCCATTTAGCGGGAGAGATTGAGCCGAAAATATCCCTCCCTTAAAACATCCGCCTGGTTATCATTGGTTGATGGAGAATTCCGAGCGTGACCATAAATTTAACGCGAACTACTAATGTCTGTACTAACGTACTGGGGAACGGCGAGATCTCTGTTACGGCTGGTGCTGATGGAAAACGCTCGCTAGATTGCGCCAGTGGCGCAATACGCGTCGCCGATGGCTCGCGTAACGTACTCGCCACTTCTCCGATTCCCCACGAGCTTCTTAATCGCTCCCTGCAGTCCGATCGCAAGGAAACCGGCCGCGAACGCTATGGACTCGCGCCAAAAGTTAACCCGGATATCCGGTTTATTCTAATACGCGAAGCGGATAGAGGAAGCATGGAATATGTGCACCGTTCGAAGAATGCATAAGATATAAAGCTCTGAGAGTTTCTCGGAAGCTCGATATCCAACCACAGACTGAATAGGCAGCTTTAAGTGCCAGGGGTAAATTTTCCTTCACGGACGGGATGTTCAGCCACGGCGACGATGAAAATCGCATGGCGCCTGCTCGATGCAATATTTATCGTCATCGTGGAAGCGCGAGCGTTTTCCATCCGCAGAAGCACCCTCCCGAGAAATGGACGCTCGATCGCGCATGCGCATTATCCGGCCGATATCCCAACATGTTCCCATGGCGTGATAGCGCTCTTTGTTTAATCCCTGAACACGCAGTTCTCTTTCGATATCTGAATTTCAGGTCTATAGTTTTCATATCTGAACAAATATATTTTCGTATGAAATATATCTGAATATATCCCGTGAGAAGACTCGATCAGAGAGAAGCAGCAGCGGGATTTGTCAAATCTCTATTTGTGAGATTGTCTACGAAACTTGCTGCAAAATTGCTTCAGCTCCTTCTCGTTTCCCATTAGCCAGCCATTTTTATCTATTTTTCTTGCAGCCGCCGTTCGTCACCCTCTTGATTTGGCTTTTCATATCGCGCCGCGAGCCGCGCGGATAAAAATACCTTAGACTGACCTGAGATATCGCACCGCCGGTTTAGATATCTGATCACGTCGCAATGAAGCTTTATCCAGTGACCCTAACCTCGCCCTATATTTCCCAGTTGGTCCATCATACGATTCCCGCTTCGCGTTCGGCTCTCCACCCCCCGCCCCTCGGTCGTTTCGTGACGTTTATTAAATCACCGGCCGGTCCGCGGGTCCAAGCGATCACAATCGGCGGGTCGATGCGATTTATGGAAAATCACGGAGCGCGTGCGCGCGATGCGGAGCGACACGGCCGCTCAATTTTAGTAATCCTCGTGAATTTCAAGCGTTTATTTTCGCAGACTATCCGCAAACGCCCTCGCCGGTCCGTTACATTTTCAATGCCGGCGATTGCGTTTGACTGGAGCAAAAAATAAATATATATGAGCGGAATTAGGACAGGCCGCGGTGGGACATCGGGACTACGGCAAAGAGGATAGGATCGCAATAAGCTCTCGCCGTCCCTCGCAAGCATGGTTATCGAAATAAACGAATAAAGCGCGACCAAAGCCTCGGGCACCGATGCTTTTTACAGTCGCGATGCAAGGGCCAAGAATCCGGGCGAATCCATTGTTGTAATCTCTGTTTAATTACGTTGTCCGAGTCGATGAATAGCTCCGGCCGCCTCCGCTTTGTTCGCGTTTCGCGGTTTTACAGATTTGTACGCCGACCGTAAAGCGCATGCCGTATGCCGCGCTTATTTTTCGATTACCGCGGCTTATCATAATTCCTAGCAGCCGGTCTCGGTTCCGTCGCGGCCACCGGGATCGACCGGAAAATTAGTGTCGCGATGTATTATCGGTTATACGTGTAACGATATGCCATTTCGGGATTATTCCGCACTCGGTCGCGCGCGCGCGCGTGCACGCACGTACATCCGTGATCCGCGCGCGTACACTCGAGTGCATTAATTCCCGACCGCTTCGGATGCTCTCGCGACTCGCGTCGGCCGAATTAATGCACTCGACTGTATGTGTACGAGTTCGCATTGTTGCACCGCAATAATAATAATTTCCTCGCGGCCCACGGCTCGCGGTCGAGCCTTTGGCTTCGTCGATGCTGGATTGCATCGATGCGATCTCCACTCCAGGATGCTAGAAGGAAGGCTGTGGGGGAAGGAAGGGAAACGAGGATTTTTCAACGAAAGGAAACAAGGGAAAGGAAGGACGGACGGAAACGGGGCGGAAAATCTTGCTTGAAACGATATGCGAACGTCGCGACTGTTGCTCGCGATATGCCACTTGTAACCATGAAGCAGGAGAGTACTTCATCTTTGCGCGATGATGCACGGTGATCCGCGACAGGAAAACGCCTTGGCTGAACACTCGCCTCGCGTTTTGTCTTGTATCTTTTTCTCGAATCGGGATTCGGATCGCAACGCGACACGATATAAAAACGTTTAACCTTGATACCGTGTCACCGACGAAACTAACGTCTTTGGGTTCTTCTGATTGAATTCTGAGACACGCTGAAATGAGGAAAAACTTTGTTAATCCTGTTAATCCTGAAAATGTATTTCCATGACCTCTCGAGACATAATTAACAAATAATATCGGACAAAGCGCCGATAAAGAAGATGGCCATGTTTGTCGAGTGGTCTCGTCATGTATAATCGATTTCGAGTCACTCGAGTCTTCATCGCGTCTTTTCGCGAAGCTGATTACGTGCGTTTCTTCGATTTATACGTCAAAGGCGACCCGCAATACATATCCGTGACCCGTAAACGGTAAAAGGGGAAAGAGCGATGAGTGACAGAAAGGGGACGGAGGACGGGAAGGAAATGAAGGAAATGCCGTGAAACTCGAGCAATTAGAACCGAGTGAAGGCCGAGTATTCAACGAAACTGCGCTTGATTCTCTTCGGTCGTTGATTACGCCAGGATGCCAGCCCAGGAGGGACGAGCGGTGTACCTGTGCCAAGACAGTAATTAGCGTATCAGAATTTTCAACGTCGTTCTAAATTAAACTACCGAGACGTTACATGAACGTATTTTAGTATGGCGGTATCGTTACTCGCGTCGCCGTGCGATCCATTTAGGAAATAAATACCATCAATTGTACGCGACAAACGTCGAAAAGTTCCGCGATAACTTGGACTTTATCGCGCGCGTGTAGTAATCGAAAATTTGCGCAAAGTTTGCGCTTCCCTTCGGATCGGACGTAAAGACGGGAGATTACATATACTTCGATTCGAAATGAAATTGGACACAATAATCGTCCATCCCTCCCACGTTATGGCGAGTCACGTTTAGCGGGAGAAACGGGACAACGCCGAATGTTACAGGGAACAAAAGAATCGAGGAAAATTAAATTGGGAGACGCGAGGAGATAACACGTCCCGCGATAAATCAGGGAGACCGGAAGATGCCCACTTTCGTCCAAATTTGCGGCAAATTCGTTTCCGCGTCGCGCAACGTGCGCTCCCTTTGCGCGGCACTAATGACGAGCGAGCTGCAATTAACTCGCGATTGGGCGCGGACGGCGCGACTGACGTTACGACAAAATGTTTGCGGGGAGATGGAGGTGGGACGGGGAGAGGCAAGAGATGTGCGCGCATCGGACAAGCTCGCAATTAAAATTCCGTCACGGTGATCCGCGCGGGCGCGGAATTCATCGCGCAATTCGCGGGGCCTTGGCCTTCGCCGGTGCTAATCTGGTTTATGGAACGACATCCGAGCTGGCAGTTACGCGCGCTGTATTATCCGGAATGGTCGTCGTATAATGCGCAAGAACAGTCAAGACGGAAACGCGACGGTGCGGCGTACGTAGATCCGGGCGCAAAAGTCGTTCGCCCTTCCGCCGCGCGGCTTCCAGCCACTTACATCGCGGTAAATCGTATCATTTATTACGCGCAGCGGCTGCCCATTTCCCACAAACCCCCCGTGCAAACGCCCCGGGGCGGTTGACGTAACGCACGGGTTTACGGGGTGCGTTAATATCACGCGGAAATGCGGATCTCCTGGACCTCGACGTTTGTTTTACCTTCCGTCATCGTTAATTACAGCAGTTTCCCGAGGCATGTCCGCGAAAATCGGTTGATGTTTAAATCCCATTATTCGATGTTCTTGAAACGCCGCGCGGCGCGGGTATCATGTAAACTCGCTTAATGAGCTTTCGTTTCTCCGATCTGCGTTTCCCCGAGGGCCCTTAACGCGGGGCTGTTGATATTTTACTTTCCGGAAACGCGCGCGCAAGCTAATGCGGCTGAAGAATCCGCGAATGAAATTCGTCGTGGATGAAACGCATGGAGTATTCAGCGTGAGCACTCGGATCTAAGCTTGAAGATAAAAATGCATATACAGCCGAGTTCGCTGCAGTACGCCGCTACGCTCATGCAGCTTGCGCTGTGAAGTCTGTCTCGAGTTAATAGACAAGACGCGGAAGATGAAAGAGCATCGTATAAGACGGTTAACCGAGAAACCGGGAGCCCTGTCTATCGACGAAGGGTTAAACGTTGTTGCGTATATGCGCGACGTAGCGTGTGCAATCATTCGTGGTACGTCGTAATAAATTATACCGGTTATTACGCGCGCTCTCGTAACCAGCGAGCGTGCGGAAGCATCTGCGATAAACTATGTAAAGCCAAGACTTATATGTCAAAAAGTAATAGCGCCATCCAAGCATTCTCCAGTTTCCTGCCTGCTTCCTTCCTGCGGATTATCTTCCTTAAGCACGGCGATACGTTTTTAACGCGAGATACTTTAACGATCAGAGATTATATCGATAATTAAATTAGTCTATTAATAATGATAAAATTGGAAAATCAAGTTCAGGCTTCTCATGCATCGCCATGCCTCGCTTGGAAGGAAATGATGTAACCGACATTACATTTCTCGGATGCGTTCAGTTTTGTTGATCGCATTTTTCATTAACTGAATCCTAGAGCTGTCGATTCCAGGGATTCTTTGAGTGAAGCTATGCACGAACGCGTCACTTGGTCCAATTATCAATGACATTGTTCCGATCAAGCTGTTCGAGCTCTCCGTAACTTGGAGACAATCGCAAAAGCTCGCGTCCCATGCGGCTCGAATTCATCGCGCCCCTTGCACACCTAATTTATGGAGTGACATCCAAGCTGGTAGTTAACCGATGCATTAAGCGGGATAATGCCAACGCGACGGTCTAACGGTTCCCTCGAACGGGAAAAATCGCTACAGTGCATAGGTCAGGTACCTGCTGGGTCGCTTACCTGCCCGCGTGACACGCACTGTCGCGCGTCCTGCGTGTGTGCGTCGTGATAAATTATACCGTTTATTACGGCACGATATCAACCCATCCGCCCTTCTCCCCGGCACCAACACACCGAACGCTACCGATGTATCGCAGGAATTTATGGTACCGCCGATATCACAGTTACGGTAACCTACTTGCGGAAACGCACTACGCCTACTACGAGCGGCTTTCTGCTCGTTTAGCGCGCGGTCGATGATGGCCGATTTTCGCACTCTCTCTCTCTATTAAATAACAGTAATTTGCCCTCTCCTCTTCAAGGATACATGGAATTTTTGGATACGAGAAATCTGAACCTCAAACGTTCTTCTTGCGCTCGCATTCGGATCACTGCTTCGATGAGGCAGCGATTGTCACCGAGACGGATAAATTTGAAGATGATGAAATTCTGTCGTTTGAAACGATTTGGAATGATACTTGGATGATCAGAGTACATGAATAATCAGAGTACATGAATTTATTAATAATGATAAAGTTAAGAAATCAAGGTCAGGTTTTGATCGAATATTCGCTATTGTCATGCCTCATCTGAGGAAATGATTTAACATTGACATTACGTGTCTCGGATCGATCATGGAGATGTCAGAAGAGGCGAGAGTCGGGACGATCTGGGTTGTGCAGTAACGTCATGGAAATAATAATAAAGCTCGCTGCCGTGGCGCTTGCTCGCAATTGCGAGCATGACGGAATCACATAAAGCCTGGTGGTAATGTGGCAGCACAACGCGAGCGGAATGTCACGTACGTGAGGTTGCGGAGCTTTCTTAGCTGGGATTCGTCTACTTATTCCCGCGGGGGAACCACTTCCGTGCAAGGTCCGTCACGTGAGAGAAAGAGAGGAGTGCGGGAAAAGAGACAAGTCGCCGCGCATGCATGAATCGCAAGTGGCTTTCGCATCGCCACCCACGCAACTGCAGTTTGTTCCTTTTATATCGCGCGCAAATATCGAGAATCCCGATGATAAATTTATTCGTATCCGGGAAAGGCATGTTCGGCCACACGAACAATATTATCGGGACCGATTTGCCGCACGACTCGTGGGATAAATTGTTGCTTCCGGTACGCGGAATGCCGCGCGGCCCTGACCTCCTGCGACGCCTATTATTTTTGGCAGGCCATTATTTCGCGATGTTAATGTTTCATTCGCCTTGTCCCCTGCATTGTCGCGCTCGTGCAGATATTTGAACATTACAGTTGCCAACGATATGGATGACTCTTTGCAAACGTATTCTGGATTAATGTACTTCGGTAACGGTGCATGATTTTTATCGCACAGCGTTATGATTTCTGCCTCCGCGCTTGTCATCCTGAAAACGATCGGAGAAGTTGACGCTACCGATGCAAGAAGAATGATGCAACGCGCGATAAGAGGCCGCGACATTGTAATATATGGCAACATTACGGCAACCGTTGAACTTGCGTAATCGTTTTATGTAAGCACGCTCTATTTCGCTATATCGGAAATCGAAGAATCACCGTCAAGAAACGAGCTGCAGAAATGAGACTTTAACGACGCCAGAAACTGGGAAACGTGTCGTTTAATTGCTAAGGTTTCGTTTGTTCGCATTCATTGTTTCGGAGATGGATGGGATTAGCTTTTCACATGTCGCTTGCAACTTTCTTCTCGAAAAGAAAGTCACGGTTAAAGTCAAATGAATCGTCTCACTGTGTCATCTTAGTATCCTCCATAGCGACTTAGTATCCTCCTCCGACACAACCTCCTTCCGATATGTTGTTTACGAACAATCGCAAACTGTCTCCTCAAAATCTTATAAAAACCTATATCGCACCGACGACGTCGCGAAGCACGCTGCGCGCGTTCGCGAAGATATTTTACACATCTTAGATTTTATCCGCTCGTATACGAGTGGAGGTCGAGCGTTCCGAATGTTCGTAGCAGAGATGCATTTTATTAAGGCGAATTGCATTAAAGTACACACAAGGAGGGCGGGATCCGCGAAGCCGAAATCTCTGTGCTTGGCGTGCGCGCATTGCCGGCTTTTACGCCGGCCAGATTGTGAACCGTATAATACGGGTTAGGGCGAGAATGTTACACGAAATGGAAATTGCACGCTGTTTACGAAGGACGCACGCCTGGAATATTATTCCGCTTGCACTCCGATAAAACAGCGGGACGCTTTTACTGCGCCGGATAAATATCCGGGCCGAATTAAAAGCGCTATTTTATCACGAAGCATGCCCGGCGCGCTCAACTAGGCCGGGACGTCATAATTTGCCGAATACACTCATTCCCGGATTTACTCACTAGGCTTCCTCCCTTTTTTTTTCTTTCCCCTTTTGCGCGATCTTGCTTTTCGCTCTTCGCGAAAAATCCCGCAAGCAAGTACTTCGAATCTCGGTCGAGGATTTTTCTTCTTTTCTTTTTTCTTTCTTCTTCGCGAGGCTACAAACTGCGGTGTCTGCGAAACTGCGGACTTCGGGACCGCGGTTCTTTCGCTTCCGACAATTATATCGGGAAGTAAGATGATTACATAAAGAAAGCTCAGTTCATCGTTAATTGTTCGGCCGTTATTGAATAAAATTCGCCCGGAGATCCGTGCGTTAACAACGGTTTAGTCTAGAAAGAAATAGTCCAAGGTCCATGAACACAAGTGGAAGTAACTTTGTAACTAACAGCGGATAATCCATTTCCGAAAGAGAGCCGGGGGCGAAACCGAGGGCGGAAGTCCTCGGTTAGATGCTTCGGTGACTGGGCGAAAGGCGCATAGACAGAGTGGGGATAATCCTGTCCTCTCGCGGATATCCGAGAGTGGAGAGGACTAGATCTACCAAGCACACGCCTTGGCGTCAAAGGGATTCGCCTGTTCCTTTTTTTTTCTTCTTTCTTTCCAATTTCTCTTTTTTCTTCTTCTTTTCTTTTCCTTCCCTTTTTTTCCCTAGCCCCGCCTGCAGCTCGTCGTGCAATATAGTGAGCACTCCAAGATATATTGCTTCGCTCGCATTTAAAGAGAGAGCATCGAATCGTATCGCGTTTTCCGCCGGCAGGCAGGAAAACGCACGCGGAATATCAGCGCTCGCGCACAGAGAGAGAGAGAGAGAGAGAGAGAGAGAAAGAGAGGGGGACTGTTTTGTGTGTACATCCCCAATAGTGGCCTCGATGAATGTTTGCACAGCCGACAATTAATAACGCCGATGAAATAAAATGCATATCGCGATAGCTGGCCGGTCGCCGTATCCGCGCCGCAAATGGAGGCGGGAGGCAGCTTCTTTTCGGAGAGGAATTTATTTCGTCGCTAAATCGGCTTGTTTATCTCAAAGGCGGCCGGGAAAATTGCGCCGCTCTGAGAAACGTAACTGGATGGTTATTTCTCGTGTCTGTAATTTCCCCGGTTATTACGACCCCTTGACTGCGACGACGGCAGGATATAAAAGAGGATTTTGCAAATTTATGACTTTCAATCAAGGTCATTATTAGCGGAACGGCGACTGGGAAAGTCGGTGGCCAGCTAGAATAAAATAGATTGAATTGATTGCGTCTTGTAAGTTACACAGAGGTAATCTCGCCCACGCCCGCGGTAAAAGGTGTTTCCGCGCTTTCATAAATAGAAAGCGGATATCGAGGAGGAGCATCCGAGTCGCAATTATGATCTATTTGTGCGGCGGTCGGCCATCGCGTTTCGCCGGAATTCGAACCGCAGCTCGAGATTGCTAAAATGCACGCTCGCGCTCATCCGCGAGTGCGCTTGCGGATTAATTTATCGTCTATATGCTGGAAGTTCAGCGGGTTTATGCCAGTCGGGACTGTCATAGAAGTAACGCGCTTAGCTATCGCTTTCTGCGGCAGACAGATAACAAATGATTGTAAATTCCCCTCGTCAGCTTCGCTGTAACACGTTCAATAGACCATGATGCGACAGAATTTAGTCTTGATATTATTGCTCGTGTGCCTTATCGCTTAAATATTAACGTCACGATCTTATGAGTCACAGTTGGGTAAGTAAATTTAGAAATGGCGTTACGCATAAATCGTCTCGAAATCAGCTTGTACGTCCAGCGAATGGACGTACGCCTGAAACACCGAAACATCTAAAACGCCCGGCTTTAATGGGCCATAATTTTTTTTTTATACGCGAACATGAACACGCTCTTAATTGTCCGCTACAAACATCTTGACAATAAAGTTCCGTCAAGCGTCAGTCGAAACGCGAGGGAGATTCGTTAAGGAATCGCCGGAACGGAGATTCCGACGATAAGAACTTTTCATATTCAATCCCGAAACATTCGGTCACGTACACGAGATCCGCAATTTCAAACTCGTGCGGAAGCGCTTCCCGAGGGGCACGTGAACGCGTCGCTGTATAGATCGAGAGATTTATTCGACAGCGATATTAGCGAGCACGCTGGAAGCACGCGCGATGGAAAGATGGAAAAGCACTCGAGACGCCTAACCACGGGTTACCCGCGCGACGTTTGCGGAAACCAGTTTGCTCTCGTTCCTCCCCTCCCCTCCCAACCCCGGTGTGCTCTTTGCCGCAGCGGCAAATGGACGCGAACGTTTCCGCGGGATATCTCACGCGGGCTCGCAGTGCCGCTGAAAAGATCACGCCATTCGTGAACCTTTGAGTTCAAGCTGCCGCCGGTCGAACGAGGCCATTTGGATACCGCGCGACTTCCGGGGGTGAAACTACGCTCACACGTCGCACCCTTTCCCGCACGAATGTCCCATTCACGCGACTATCGCGACGTTCGCCATCCTTCTCGCTCGTATGCCGCTAGAGCTCGCCACTGTTGCTTTTATCGTTCCACGCGCGCTTTCCCGGCGTGTTCTCGTCGCTGATAGTCGAGCCGGACTTTGACGAATGACATACGTTTCTTTTTTCACCTCGACCGCTCGTTTTCCTCCATCATCCTTCCGGATGTGTCCATTCGCCCGTTTTGCCTCCTCCTGCTCTCTTGTCTCTTCTCTTTACCCTCGCACGCTTTTCTCTTTGCGTTCTCCACTGTGTCTCGTTTCACCTCGATCCTCGCTTCTTCGCGCGATCGTCGTCCGCATCTCTCCTTCGCTTCGTGTTCATCCGAACGCACACACGAATAAGTCGGAGATGGTGGAATATTGCCTGATGTCATACGGATATTTACATGTAGATGAAGCATCACGGGGGGATGCCATATATACGCGCTCGGCTGACTGACAGAGCAGAATCGCGGGATCGGTTTGCTCTTTGATGATATCGCGTTAATGTCGACCAGGTAATTTGCGCGAGTAACTATATCGCGGTAAAAACAGATTGCTCCTCTGTTTGCGCTCGCATTGTTAATTTATATGCTTTCGTGAATTAACGCTTACGTTTCAGATAATTAAAGCGCTCGATATCGCGCAGGTTTGCGCGTTTACTACCAGATCAGCGTGTCTTCTCATTTATTAACTGACATTCTCAATTACGTTACCTCGCGTACTTTCACGAGGGATTTCAACGCGATCGGGGCGAATCAGGCGGACGTTACAGTTATTCCTTGTTACAGAATTCAGCCCGTGGCGATCCTCCGCGTTGCGATTTCAGGTCCGAACAACGACATAAATTCCGATCGGACGGACTTTGTCGCTAAATGCACGATTCGTTCTTCGGAATAGATAGATGATTGCCCAGGAGATATCTGGACCTTTATGTCTCCGTCCTTCTTTCACTTGGACTTTGTTCTCGCGTACAGATACCACGTTTATTACATTGATTCATTCGCTGACTTTTCGCCGATAATTGCGGCTTCTCAAAGTCGCGCGATCCGATAGCTCCGTTCGATTTCGGTCTCTTATGTCGCGCACGACAAAAGCAAACGCGATTGTAACGGTTCCGGAGAATCGTGCGGCGATTTAAAACCGGTATGGTTGTCGAAAGTTCGCCAAGAGCGTTTAATTCGATCATTTCGCCGTTTCTCGAAGAGATTACTCGAGAAACATTCGCTCTCGAACACGAGCAATGTCAGTTACAAGTAAGCGAGGAAGAAAATCTATGCTCCAAGTAGATTTTAAAAACGACGCGTGTCCAACATAACGTTTTGATCGCATCTAAATTACTTCGAAATTGTTGAAGCTTGCAATGTAATTTGTGTATTTAGATTTGATCCGAATCATCGTAAACCAGATCACGGTATGATCCGATATTACGAAAAGTAATTCACATGTTTTGTTCGCACAAATTTCGGCTATACTCCAGTTTGCACATGGGAAATAATTTCACCGCTGCTCCTCCGCTTCACCCCCAATAACATGGCCGTACTTCAACCATATCTTTGTATGCATGTATTATGCACGCATAAATATTAGATCGGTTGAGCGGTTTTACTCCTGGGAATAGTTCACCTTGTTCGCGCAGCTGAACAGTTTCTCCGAATAACACGTAGCGGTAATATGTAGATATTTAGATATAATAAATATCATTCGCTATATGCTGTATGCATAAAACGTTGCTTCGTCGATTACGACCTAGTGAACATTATCAATACGCAGTAACATGTAAGTATAAATACACGCCAAACGTCGATATCCAATGAGGATCTTTATCGTAAGCTGAAAATGTAATTTGAAATATATTGAAATATAAATTATATATAAATATAATATAATAAATTTATCTGTATCTTCGATTTTACTTATTTGGCACTTATCTCCGTTATTTATTATACATCTTCGCAATAGCCTCGAAAACAAATTGATTTTATCCAATGGATTCCAATTCCACTCTTACAGGCGAATTTCGAAGTATATTCTTGCTTATTTTGTACCATAAATTAATCACAAATATTAAGAGAAATACTAATACTAGTTGTTATTGTAACTCATATCGATGCACTAGTGGGGATTTTAATTAAAATATACGGTTTTTCGATTTATCAATAAATAATTTTACGTTAAAGAAAAGAGATATTAAGCAGGAATGCGTTTTAGTATCACTAGAATAACTTGATATATACGCGACATTCGGTGTTCATTTTCGTAGCTATCGTGGCGCTATATCATTTACAATGATCGCTTTGTTGTTATCCATAAAACGCGATGATACTCAATTAATATTCCATATTATACGTTAAATCATTATAATCTCTACAATTAGAGATTATTGATGTACACAATTAATTATCTCTAGCAAATAATAACTCATAGGCATATCGATGCTACAACTCTTTCTTATAATAAATATGCATTGTGAGATTTACGGAATAAATGGAATTTCACATATTAATGGACTAATATTACTCTATATTTCTAATAGCGAATTCGACAAATTCACTGAAGAAGAATGAAGAAGAGGAACCGTACGCGTCATCAGAGTGTCATGAGAAAGAGAGAGAGAGAGGGAGAGAACACTCATACATATATGCGTACATGCATACACATTTTACCTTTATAAATATCCTTCTGTACAATTAATTTTCATTAAAACAGATATAAATAAATATATTTGGTATTGCATCTTGAAATTTATTTCGGGAAACACATGCGATTAATATAACTTCTACAATAGGAAACTTGTACAATGTTGCATGTCCGTTATATTTTACTAATAGTAGGTATACATATTTTTGAAAAACAAATTAGGAATGTAAATTAATCCTATTTTTATAGCTAAATGAGTATCATAAAGAAGCAACCATCGATGAGAATGCCGAGAGAGCGAATGAAATCCGAGGGATGTTCAATAAAAGAACGAAAGAAAGAGACAGCGAGGAAGAGAGAGAGAGAGAGAGAGAGAGAGAGAGAGAGAGAGAGAGAGAGAGAGAGAGAATTAGGGAATGGAACAAATATATGTGACGAAATAAATAAAACTAAATTAGTGATAATATAATTTTCTTAACACTGAAAAATGTTTAAGGAATAATGATTTTTAAGAAATGGAGCACGTTCTAATTAATGTGTCTTTCTCTTTGCCAAGTAGTTTGACATTAAACTTCCATCAAGTTTGCAATTCGCTCGCGAATTTCGGATGGCAAATGCGCGCAAAGAACGATCGCTATATTAAATCTGCCGACGACAATGAATCGCGGTCTCCAATGAGATCGGTTCTGAAACGATCGTTCCGTTGGTGATATCGTCTACTTGGAACATTGCGTTCGTTTGTTACACGGCGAGCTACTAGCTTTTACGGCATATATTCACCGCATTCCATCCAGTTTTCCCCCTCTCTCGGAAAATTAATACCTCCATTCATTCCTGGAATTTCAGATAATGAGAGATACTTTTCTCTTTGTCTTCGTCTCTCTGCCTCTCTCCCTCATTCGCTCCTACAATTTTCTCCACATTCGCGACCCTTCCCTTCCCACTCTTTACTCCATATCTCCGGAGCCGTAATAGTGCGGTATTACGAAGCGTCGTGGAAAGGTTATTATGTGCCGATAACATTGTCCTCTCAAATCTTTTCCGAGATGTTACCCCGATGCGCGACTTCGATCGTATCCTGAAACCTTTTGCGAGTTGACGAGCGGACGTAAACCAGATACGAATGATCGTTCTGCGCCCAATTCTGATTTACAGAGAAGAGGAGAACAAACGAGGAGACTAAAGTATAAAAGGGAATTACAAGTTAAACGAGAAGAAGACTCATCTCTAAAAATTCAACTACGTGTATAGATTTAACGCACAACGTTGCCTTTGACGAGTTAAAGCGTGGCGTTCCCGAAGTTAAATCACAGCGAGCAAAGTCAAGCAATTTATGCCGGAACTGTTTCGCGCAGCATCGCAACGGTATTTTTCAAAGAGGGGATGCATATTAATAATTCGATACGCGGGACTGTTTCGTTAAGGACACAATTACGGCAGATACCAATCGAAGAACTACAGCGTGTCGCGTCACGTCGAACGATCGCTGACATTTTTCGGGGACAGGGTAATTTCATCGTTGGTCGTGGCTCGTTTTTACGCGTTAATTAATACGGCCTGGGGCTGATGCGAGCCCGGGTGAGTGTTTGTTTCGCAAATGCGGCGAAATGCGAGCGGTGTTCCTTTTTTTTTCTCCCCTTTGCTGTACCATACTTGCTACGCATCGTTAAAATAACTGCTCGTTATCGCGGCGACAGGCAGGAGGGAGGATTAACAAGGATAATGAGTAATTTTCCGTGGCGTCGGTCCAGCCGAAGACGCGGAAAAATGCGCCGACAGCGCGCATTTCGGGTCGCGCTTGCGGAAGAGGCACCGGCCGAGCCTTCGGCGAGGATAACAGAGAGACAATATGGAAAACGCGCGGCGTGTACGCTGTCGCGAGACGATATTACACGGCGACCCCGTTTCATTTATTTGCTCTTTGAATAGCAACGCCCGGCTGGATGTATACACGTCACGTGTCCGGGATCTGCACATGTGCGCGTGGTTGGCGCGTTCGCGAACACGCGCCGTATTGTAATACGTATTATCTTCCTACTCGCGGATCAACATTGAGTCCACGCACGCATGCACGCATCGCGTAAATGGAAGTTGCGAAGTGGCTCTGTTTTATTTCCGTGAAAAAGTTACCGCCATGGACCAACGACACGCGGAATATAATTAATGTGCTCCGCGATACGAGCAAGCGACTACGCGCGCTCGCAGGGCGCTCTTGGAAGCGCAAGAATACGAGAAGCGCATCGCGAAGTTGCGCCGTTACGGCAAGACAATAAAATTGAGACAATATAAATGCAAATGCGCTATTAGCCGGGGAAAGAAGCAAAAATGCACGCCGAACGTCGAGAGAGGCCTTCAGTTCTCGGGCTCGGGGGCCGATTAGCTCTCTTCAACCAAAAAAAAGAAAGAGAGAAAGAGAGAAGGGAAAGGAGAATAGTAGCGAGAGAGAGAGCGGGAACCCGGGGGTTGCTTTTTAACGAGGTGCGCTCCTTCGCTTCCTACGTGTCGCATCTATCATCGTTAAGGAGCTTGGCATAATTTGGTTTAATTAGCTCTTAATTCGATTCAATATCAACTGCCATTACGAGATAATAGAATCGCTGATGAGTGCGAGAGAAGACGGTAACGAACGCGAAATCAACCGGGAGAAAGTAGTCGGATCTCGAACATACGCGTGAAAACAGGAACGTCCACTTTTATAGCTTAACAAACAAGTTTAACGTTACAGTTCTCCTTATTGCTCGCGAGCCAGCGGTCACGGCGGAGAGTCCAGTTTACAAGCGTAAGACAGACGCAACGACGAAGCTACCAAGCCGGGCTGGTAGAAATGGAAATACGCGGAGATGAAAATACACGCCCCAGTTCTTGCATTTGCTCTACACGCGCATGTTACACACGTATCTCCTCCGCCTATTCCCACGATATCTTTCCCTCTGATAAACGTTTTCTCGCTTCGGAATAGTACGACCGACGAAAGTTCTCTTTGCAATCGCAGTGTACGTTCAACGACTTGCAGTACTTGTTGCGAGAGAGGAACACAAACTGGTAAACTGGTACATAAAAATGGCTGATAATCTATTTATTTTCGATCATCGTCGATATCAGGTTACGGTTGTTACTTGTATACATGCTTCTGTTCGTTCGATGAATATCGTGCGAGGCTATTGAGTCTTTATTGGTCATGACAAAAGTTCGTGGTGCTTTTTTATGTGAAATTTCAAAATAGTTATTACATATTATATGTACATGGTTTATTTATCCAAGGACATATGCGCCATTTCACTATCATTTGCCATTTTTGCGCAAACTTGATGATTCTGTCCTTCCAGAATTTCTCTCGCCTTTCTTATGAAAGAGATTAAACAGCGCTATGAATATTCGTTGCAACTCAATAAAAGCTCTATAGCCGACGATACTGATATTCATGCGGGCTCAAACGGAGAAAAGTATTTGAAAATATGATGTAATATAATATAATATGATATTGACAACGAAAATGAAACGGATTATTATTCACTTTTGTTCATTTTACTGCCTTTCGATTCAATATTTATATTTGGCATGAGCGTTTTTATTGAAATAAAAGCATTTCCGCGATTGTTTATACGTTGTTTCCAATTCTTTTAGAATTGGAATATGTATATATATATATATATATATATATATATATATATATACATATATACACATATCTAAAAGAATATATATATATATACTTAAATGTATACATATCATTCAAATATATAAAATCGGATATATATTTGGAAAGAGAAGCTTCGCAATTTTTGGTCAGCTCTCTGTGCACAAACAATCCTATTGAGTTTTATCAAGCAGCAATAAAATTCAAATAGAGAACATGCCAGTAAAATAAGTAAAATAACAAAGCTGACCGTTACGATCTTGAGAGGCTTGAGAGGTACTTCACATAATTATTTACAATGCAGATCGATTTTATTGATTGACGTGATTCCTTCTGTCGAGAAACGATTCCTCGCGCGAGATAGCTGGCAGGACTTATCACTATTCGGAAAGCGGTACAGAATTTATGTCTGGCACGGTTAGTCTCCGTGAAATTTTCACTTATCCCGCTCGTCCGCGCCGTATCTTTTATCCCGAAGGACAAATTGGATAGTCCGACGAAAGAATACCATAAGGGAGGAGAGAACTCCATCCAATTTGCAATGCACAGAAGCGGCCATTCTTGCCCCGCTGTCTATAGCGCGCGCATTACGTGCTCGCACTCGTGCCAGCCTCGATAATAACTTCGTGCCATTTGCGCCCCTTTTTTTGTCGATAGGCGAATCCGCCCGCGTCCTATCCTATCCTAAAAAATTCTGAAGCTGTTCGCTACATTGCGGATCCTCGCAGTTATCTCGCGCCTTCGAAAAAGTGCCCGCGTAACAAGTATCACAGCAAGATCATCGCGCTCGATATTTTTCCGAAAAATGCAGCACGTTTCCAGCGCTGAATAGAATATCGACGATATGGAAATGTATTGGGTATCGCGACATGCATACGAACGGACGTACGAACGTGCGGGGGATGGGGATATTAACAGCAGGCAGTCAAACTTTCGCTCTTCGCATTTCTTACTTAATTCGCCACGATGAAGAGAATTTTTCATCAAGTCCACCGTGCGATTTCGCGGCATGGCGACGGCCGCGCATACGCATGCAGGTGCACATGTAGCGCTGCGTAGGGGTGCGTCAAGCACGGTTAGGAGCGCGAGAAGATACGCGCGCGCGTAAAGCGCTAGCGCATCTGCCGCCGTCCGTGCGTCCGAAAGTAGGCGTGTATATTCGCGGACGCTGGCGGAGCAAGCCGAATATACACGAAGTGATGCATTACGCGCCACTGCTACTGGCGTATTATGAATTTTCAGCTTTTATTACGACGCGCGTGTCCCGGCGACGCCGTCATGCCGAGCGCCGCAGCGCTGCCGACGACGTTTAATCCATTCCGAATTCCGGAGACCCTTCCGTAAAAGGCGAAGACGGAACAATTGCGCGCGCGTGTCGGCTGAGACACAAGCGACGAGAGATAATGGAAGCTTCCGCTTATATCGCATGGACGTAATTTCTCTCCGCACGCGGGATATCCGGATGTTATCGTGCCTGTAGAAATATCGCTCTCGCTCTCGTTTGCCGGATCCGGAAATTTTTCAAAAATTAAGCTCACGACTCGTCGGGAGGTCAGAAAGAGGGAAATTTTTTCAGATATGGCAATGTAGTCGCGCACGTGTTTCGCGCAGGTCGTTTCGTAGTAACGATTATTATAAATCTCGCAAAACATTGCGCGATGGATGAAAAAATAGGATGACTTAGACTAATCGTTCGCGTCCGGATCAATGGTTTACGAATCCGTGGACTCGGCGCATTCGCGGCAGCGCTTTTTAATCGCGCCACCATCTAAATGCCGCAGCTATCGAGCGTAAGGTGAAATTATGCAGATATTAGCCGCGCGCATAGCAATAGCGCTCATTTGCCGCGTTCCGGTGATCTTGATATCATCATTCCGCGACGGAGTGACAATATACACGCGAACCACGAACTCGTTTGCTAATCGCGCGCGTTGCATAATTATCAATGCCCTTGCGTATCCGGGGAGTTGTAAACGCAGCTCTATCGCGACCGTTCTCGCGCTTCTTATCTGCTCGAATCACGATTTCAGAGGCCCATCCTGCGCGTCTGCTGTAATCCGCCGGTTTTATTTGCGGAATACGAATGCACGCGGTTCAATTAGTATCGTTTCTCGCTAATGGCGCTCCGCCATGTCAGGGCGAAAATGACGGAAGAGGGAATTTTGATCGGGCGTTTCCGCAAAGGAGAACTGAAGCTGCGCATGAATAATCATGAACGCTTCATCCAGTGAGCTGACGAGGCCAACAACGATCGAGAGGGCGAACGGACTCCAAATATATTTACATATTTTCCATCGCGCCGGTTACTCGACCATTTCGCTTGGGAACGGCTTTATCGCGCATCGCTCGCACATACGAGGTACTTGAGAGACCGGAAAAACAAATATCTGTAGTACACCGCGAAATAAATATTGTGCTTACTCTCTCCCCGTGTGTTTTTCGTATTTCTATTTATTGCTTGTTTTTCTTTCCCTTTTTTTTCTTTTTTGCCATTTACGAATGTCTAAAAATCTAGAAAGCCCATTCCGTCCGAGAATACGGCCTCGACAGCAAAGTTAATTACTTCCGGCAGTCGATTCGGGTAATGAATTAATTATTAGCATTTCCAGGCCCTGCCGACAGCTTTTGCCCGTTCTCTCGGGCTTGACGTGCTCGAATTGTTCGAAGCTTGGATGCAGATGCAGCAGAGGTAGCTTAATATAGGTACTATTTTCTAAGAGTAGAATTCGATACAATGCTGCATTTGACCGCGACCTCCTTTCATCCAGCTCGCGAGATGATTACTCCTTTTTGCAAAGCATTCGGAGCAAAGAACACTTTCATCTTGGCCTCCTTTAGATCCGGCGGGAATTCGTGCCAGCTGTTTGGCTGGAACTTGGGAATGTCATTCAATGGAAATTCTGATTTCCACAGTCACGTCCGACGATCCTTGCAGGATGAGGTCGAGATGCTTTTCAAATAATCCTCCTTGAAGGCTCATTCCCGAAACTTCAAAGTTTCATCAATTCACCGCTGAACAACGTTGGCAATGTTATCAACGATGTACGTACGCCTGCACGTTTCGTCACTCGGAATTGATCTTAATTATTACTTATTAGTCAGCATTATCGATCGTCTCGACATAGAAATGTTTCTTTCAACCTGAGTCAGAAACCTTTGCTGAAAGGGCAACTATCTTTCAGCCTGAAACGATATAAACAAAGATTGTCGTTCTATAACTCTCTATAATTCTCAAAGTCGCGGCTTCAAGGAATTATCGGTAGACGACAACGCTTCGTTCGTTTTTAATCATGGAACCTACCGTAGAATCCCTCCATCTATCGCTAACGGGATATCCCACACAGTGGTGTGCTTCACATTCAACCCTTACGTGCACATAACAACGACACGTCTAACAAAAGGATAGTGCGAGTCGTGTTGTCTTTGCTCCCCTTCGCCGTGCAGAAGGAAAGTGCCAGCGGAGGGACAGAAAGAGAGGGAGCGAGAAAGAGAGACACACAGAGAGAGAGAGAGAGAGAGAGAGAGAGAGAGAGAGGACGGAGGACTGCTCTGTTTGCTAATTACTCGGCGTCGGCACATTTGCATCCACGTTCGCGCCAGCCCTCGGCTGGTGGCGTTAACCTTCTCATTAAACGTAATTGTTTGCAATAATTTGATGCCACCTGTCTCCCTCCGACCGTTACTGTAGCAGGCGCAACTTCTCCAGCGAGTCTCCCCTCGCTCTGCTACCTTCTCGACTGCCACATCGCTGTCTTCTGGTGCTCCATCGTCGCTCGTACATGTACTCGACCTTCTTGATGGACCCGTCCCCCCCCCCCCGAGCACCCGCGTCCCCCGCGCGCCGCTTCCCGAAGCGCGAATATACAGGCGACAGAGATTCTGATTGCAGACCGCCCCTCCTTGAAGAGGGTCGCGGAAGTCTTGCATGGCGGTCATGTAACAATGCGCATCCAGATGTTGCGCTCGATAGGTCGCAGATCGTTACTAATTATTCGCGAATAAGTTCCGCGCGAGACGCGTCCGTCGATAATTATGCAGAAGATGTTATAATCGCGACAAACTTTCCAAAGTTGACTTACTTACGCGCGATCGCGATGGGAGCGATTTTAATCGCTTCAACAGATCTAATTATACTGATTATAATCCCATTAATGGAATGAAAAATTATCGGGAAAATTAGCAGAATCCTCCCTCGTCGAAGACGTTGATCGCAAGATGATCAGGAAATTTGCGGGAAGGATGACAATGTCTGAGATGTGGTGCCGCTACGAGCTTTAAATCGGATTTTATCGGTACGATAACCTGACTCGTGAACTTATTATCCTGAAAAGAAGGATCGTGTGATACTAGAAGTACAAATGAAACGCTGCAACATACGGATCACGTAGTGCATTAGCCATTGTCTCGCTATCGGCGGGTACAACTCTTGTGAAACTCTGCGGATCTTCACTTTGTGTTGCGTTTGTCCTACAAACTCAATATAGCTTCGTCAATATAGTATCGTTTCCACAGCACTGCGATACCAATAACTATTCACAAACGATAAATTCTTCACTTCGCTTTCATTTCTGCTCTTTCCTGACAACCTTTGTCTCGCCGCAAGAGAGAAAGAGAGAGAGAGAGAGAGAGAAGAAAAGATAGCAAGCAACTTGCACAACTCTCCTGTTCCTGACAGTTCTGGAAATATCGAAGCAGGCTTTATCACTCGAACTCGGAAATGCACGTAGCCTCCTATCACGAATTACGGAACGCGTCGGTCGATATCAAAGGAATAAACATCTCTTAACGTAGCTGCGTCCGGCGAAAGCCCCATAATTTCGGTTTATCTAGCATATACGAGTATCACGAAAGATCGAGCGAGAGAGTAAACGTGCTAGGCGATTTAATTAACTCGCCGTCGCCGCCGAAAGTCCATGGCGCGAGGTAACGCTCCTGACGGCCGCATTAAAACTACACGGGCGCGCTTTTATGCCGTAGTTATCGAGTGCACATAGCCACGATGCCGGCGTCCGTTCATTTAACGCAATATTTCGTCAAACACGCCGAGCGCGGCCTCGCGTCGATGAACCGTGACGGTAGATAACGGCTTTGCGGCGAGGGACAGGCGCGACAGCAGATGGGAACCAAGAGGCAAGAGGGGTGGAGAGAGAGAGAGAGAGAGAGAGAGAAAGAGAGAGGGAAAGAGAGGGAGAGAGAGAGAGAGAGAGGAGAGAACGAGGTGCGAAGGAGAAAGTCGCGGTGAGATCATGGTGACGTTCGCGTAAGAGCTGACCTAAGCAGCTTATCTGTTGATGATGCACTGTATTTTTCCTTGATACACCCGCAGCCCTCCCCCCTGCCGCAGCTGGAGTGTCTTCGCTTGATAGCGTGTCGTTTCGTCCCGCATAACCCGGCCTTATCCCCACTTGGCCCGGCGTGGTCCAGGGTTCTTCTTCTTCTCCCTCGGTCTTCGTCTCTTATGATCCTTGTTCTCCACGTTTTTCCGTCCCTATGAAATTCACCAGCGTCGTCTAGGTAGTCTGGTTTTCTTCCCCAAGAAGCCCCTTCGGCAACGCACCCCGTCGACGATAACGTTCAGCCAACCTCCGATTTCGCTTTGTCGTCCCCCTCCGCGCATCCGACAATTTACGCCAAGCATTCGTTGGAGAGGATTACCGCGAATGGCTATAGCAGCGTGTTTCAATTGTGTTTCCATGTAACGACGCGCTATACCCGTTCTGCTCTAGATGACATATTCGCGAACGATTACACGCGTACGCATCGGCGATTAAGTTGCTACGTTCGGAAAATCGCGAGAATCGCAGAAATGAGAACTCGACCGTACGACACTTCCATTAACGCGGCATTAATAATGTACGGCTATGGTAAGTCGAAAACGTCTCTATAGATCTGATATCCGATAATATTAATGTAAAAAGCAAGTTAAATTAATACTGTCGCATTCTATTCGATATCCAATATATCGGTAATCATTAATCACGTGTTACACTTGAATTGAATTATATGATAAAATAGTAACGGGATTATGTCGAGTGAAGATATCTCGATATCTTGACTATTGACTAATGAATATTGACTAATCGCTGAAATAAGGATCACGAAGTAGGTGAAGTCTCTCGCTTCGCTTCTTGATATTCGTCAGTGCAGGTACACTTGTACGATTAATGTTTGCGAATCGCTTGAAATTCTAATTGACACGCAAGTTAATTCAGCCGCGACATAAACGGCTATGAATGAAAGAAATAACGCTAGATTACGAGATAATGCGATCGTTCGTGTAAAGCCGCCCACTCACGTCGACTGGAAGGAAATTATTTATCGATCTTTGCCGCTAATTATCTATTCACTCGATAGGTGTATTTGCGGCCGTCAAATTGACCGTTCTATTTTGCTCGTTTCTATCGAATATTCCAGCGTTGCGGTAATTATAAATAAATATCAAGCTCGAGGCTGCCCTTTCACCCGCGGCAATTGTAATCCCATGTCTGTAAATTGACAAGCAACGCGCGCCGCGGTGTTTGAAAGAAAGCGACCTATATTTCCTCCGTTCATTCATGAATAAATATGCACGCCAAACGTACAGGCCGCATATTTCATCGCAATATGCGCCCGAAATACCGATTTAAATTAATCAATTAACGTTCAAACGAATGTGGCTCCATCGCGATGTAACAATTCAAGAAACGCTATTACCGCGCGTTTGCAAAACGTTTAGATTTACATAATTGCGAAATCGCTCTCGGAATAGCAGCGGAGTAATCGGATTCGCCGCTAAAGAGAGTAATTTCTCTTGTTCGAGGTCGTCCTTGTTTTCGATAAATAGTTACGGTCGTTCGCGTAATTCTCGCCGGGGTGTGCGCGCACACCCCCTGCGAGTCGAGTTTGAAATTATGCGACAAATCCGCGTGATGTAATGAACCTGTTTCGCATATGCCAAACCGTCGTTGTACAAGATTACGCCTCCGAAACGCGTAGAGCGCCTTAACCCGTAAGCTCCTCAAGTGCTCCGAATGTCGAGCATCCTATATTAAATATCTACGTTAGTGTTCCGTACATCCCTAAGCCTGGAATGCGTTCTGTAACTGCCCGTTTCATCGGGACGTTTCGACAGTGAAAATGTAACGGCAGACACAACGGCGCGCCGCCGCTTATTAATTCTCGCGCGTTTCAACTATCCGATCTCCGTTTTTCTCCCTTTTCCCCCAATTACGCACTCTCGATCACGGACGTGCGTCACGACGGAGAAATCAAGCGAAAAAGTAACAACGAAATAACAACGATCGAGCGCTGTAATGACGACACGAAGGAATGGCCCCGTCCTTTATCCCTGTTCCTATGCGTTTCGTTGAAAGTGCAGTGGATTTTCGAGTTCCGTCTAATAATATCGGATATCGGACTAACAATGCGTGCGCTCAAGCCCGTCGCACCATTATGAACGCAGCGTAAAATGAAATCACGGTACGCGTGGCCGCGGTATCTCAAACGCGGCGAAATGTTTACGCGCCAACAGCAGACGAGATGGCTTGCGACGATTACGTCACGGCAGACGCAGTTATCCCCCGTACGTATCTCCCTCTGGATGTATCATCTGGAGAAAAAAATGATTGCGAACGGTAACACTGCGTCCAACTCCATTTAATTTCCGGACTTTCGCAAGGGAGAAACGAACGCATGCGCGAGAGAAACGCGGACAGGCTGCCCCTTCTATTTGCGAAGTGCTTTATCGTATGCAAATAATTCATTTGCGATAATAACGTATTATCCGCACATATTAATATTGCACAATCACATAATGCCGATCGCGTATTTACATACAAAAATATTACGGGAAATTATTGTACATTGTCGCGTACGCATCGAAGAATATTGCCCACGTCGAACGGCGGTATGATTTAAACAATGGCGCTATTATCAGGCATCTCTATTAAATATGAGCTCGATAAACGAGCGATTACATATTTCGCCAATCGCGATGTCGACGGCGGCGCAATTGACCGGCGCAATCTCGAATGAAGTTAAACGAGAGTTACGCGCGCGGCAGGTGGGACAGCAGGCGGGGGGCGGGGAGCCGCGGCAAGACCTCCGAATAATTGACGTCACGGTGGTTAATGGCGTACGATATGAGGCGCGCGTGAGGGGCGGAAAAAATACATATGGAATAAAAAATGTATCGCACAACGGACGGCGGCCGCGTGTACGCGCGTGTACGCGCCGTACGCACGTAAACACGTGTGGATGCGCGCGCGCGCGCGCGCGCAATGGAACATACGTCGGTCAGGCGAGAGGAACGTCAAAAGCAGCCGTCGAAATTGTTCAGGATAAAAGTGGGTTTCGAGCACGGAGTATGGAGAAGGCGCGGAAGGGCAGGAGGAGCCAAGGGGAGAGAAAAAACGCGTGGAGAACTGGCACGCGCGCCATAGAGCCGATCGATGCGCCCGGCCGGCCGCAGAGTGTAAAAGGGGCGAAAATGCATCGCGAGTGTCCAGAATCGAAACGCAGCCGCGCCGATGCCAGACCGGTCTGTTGTAGGCAGATTTTGTCATTCGTTTGTACATACAGTCGGACCCTCAACGCTCATAGCAATTTGCGCAATTTTTTTTCATACGTTTCCAATTTTTCATTTGCCGCGTATGAGGTGTATCGAGAGATGCGCGAGATATATTTGTCACCCGTTGCTTCCTCACTTTGAGAGTCCCCCGAAAGCAGCGACGAAAATAGCCCTCTCCGCATGGATTTCGTCAATAGAGCGTTGCGCTAATTAAACGCAACAGCCGGTATCTGTCCTTGAGATAGTTTACGACTGTTATCTTCAATTATGATCGAAGACTTGGCAAACTTTGCGCTATTATGCACCGCATCGAAATGATAATTGAGCAAATAATCTTTTCACGAAGATCCTTTGTCTTTGTCGAATTGATTTGTGCTTGCTTACACTTGTGCTCTCGTGCTCTCGTGCGCATCTTATTTTATCGAAGTAATTATCGCTAACTTGTAGCACAGCAAGCCTCGCGTTTTCTAATCATGTCAATATGTATGATATTAATTCATATTTAAGCAAGCACAATGACTCGCATAGGCAGCGCACGATCGTCGCCGTTATCACGTGTGTACATTTGATTCCTGCACGCGTTACGTAAACATCGCACGTAAATATATTTACACGACAAACCTGATGATGCAAGTTCACGTGCAGCATTCGCGAAGACGCGGAGGAATGCGTGTTCGCATTGAGCCGGCGATTGGATTAAATTCGCGATTGGATGAACGCGATAATCTTGAAGTATGCCCGTTATATGTATTATATACTAAGGATAAACGCGATAATTATTTGGCGTTCTCGGGAAACCGCCGTTCAAATATCGACAAACCTTGCGAAAGCAAGAAGAAGCCTCGAATTTAAATTTCCGGACTCTCGCAGTGCCGAGCGCGATTGGTCTTCACAAATATCGCGATATCGGTTATTTTATTTCCCGTATGAAGCTACCGGCCGCGAGAATGTGATGGGCTTCTCGCAAGGTCATAAAATTTTCATGATCACGTAGGAATTTTATTGTGGCCATTGTTATAACCGCTACTGTCGCCGATGTTTGATGCTTCGCTCGCTAGCGCAACGCATTCTGCAGTGAAACTTTCCGGCAAGCCGAATGACGCGAGCTGGCCGATGCACAACTCGTTTCATCCTCGTCTCTGCGACATCTATCGATCCTCGTTGTCGATAAATTCCTACTGCAATTTTATATATATATATATATATATATCGCTCTAACAAGAGCTCACCTGTCTGCAGATTCGGCTAACCTGCGGAAGCCAGCAGGTGCATTCTCGATGTGTCAACCCGCCGAAATTACCTCTACCTTCGCGCGCAACGTCAACAAAATGTCTTGGCGCAAACGTTTACTCTTCCGCCCTTTCATTACCGTTGTAGGACGACGCGTGGAGGGCCGCGCGATCCCCAGTAGTCGTACAGTTACTTACTAACAGCTATACACTTTGCACACAAAGACCTGTACGAGCCAACAAATCTCGCCTGGCGAGTTACAACTGTCGTAAAGGTGGCACGCCAATTATCGCTCGCATTCAGCGCGAACGCGGGCGCAATGTAACTTGTGACTTTCTCGTCTTCGTATAATAAGAGCAAGCGCAATTACGGATGTCCGTCAGGACAGTGCACCGAACGAGAATACGGGCACGCATCACGTGAGCGAAGTACAGCGTGCATTTGTTGCAGCGGGCACTTGCGGGAGACAATAATGGCAGATTCGCCGATATCTAAGGGTATTAATCTGAAACGTCGAGGGTCGCATATCGTTTCAGGCATTACCACTTCATTTCGCATTCAATTACTCCCGGTGTGGAAATGTTTCTAGGACAGTGGGACGGCGCGTCATGAATTTCAGTACTGTACCCATGTCTATACGTGCAGATCCGTCAGATCTACACGCACGCGCGTGCTGGACGCGTGAGATGATGAATTATGGCCGGCAAATGCAGATGACGCGGGTCGATGGGTGGTGATAAATAGCTCATTAATCGCCGAGATCCGCCTCTTTAAAACGACGCCGAAACCTACGGCGAAAACCCGAATAAATACGAGGGGATTGGAAAAAAAGGGAAGGGAAAGGGAGAACCGTGAGAGATTATTCGCGCGCTTAGACATCGCGAGCGCTCCCGCGGCGGCTTTCAGTTATTCGTACACAAGGTAGTTGGGAGAGTGGCTGKTTAAGGGKTTTAATGCCTCCCCGCGGGCACCCGCTGCATTAACGCGTCCTATATCCGTTAAAGATGCAATTACCGATACTGCCGCGTCCGCCTGAGGATGTCTTTGCTTCCGCGCGCGGAATAATCGCGGAAACATAAATTAATCGCGGCTGAAGCTAAAGTATGCTATTGTAAGGCGCGTTTTATGTCGCCTTTGAATGCGCCCGCTCTCCAATGGCGCTCCTTATTAGGGGTAGCTTGACTCTGCAAAATTGCGCGCGTCACGCCAGAGCCGAACAGTTCCTCTAGACGGGGGAGGGTAGAGGCAGTCGGGTTGTATTTCTGCGAAAGAGGAAAACCGTCGAGTGCAGTGCAGTTTTCTCGACGGTTTTTCGCGACGATTAATTTCCGGTAGCTTGGACACTGGCACTTTATTACTCCTCGCCGGCCAAGGAACAGGAGTGAAGTAACTACACCGAAGGCTCCACAGGATTTCTTCACCTCGCTTTACACGTACTTTCACAGCGAACATTTATTTTTGCGGCCAACAATACGGCGAGCGTGTCGTTTTCTTGCCGCGGCTATCTACTTATTTTTAGTCGTCATCTTTTTTTCTCATGCTTCCTCCTTCGCCAGTCGGAATCTCGCCAATGTTGCGCTCGTGTGCCAAACGCTCCTCCCGCTCGCTAGGCGCACAAAGTACAGGATGTTACGAATCCTCTCCTTTCGTTGACTTTCGCCGGCGCCGCTTTCCTAGAATGTAAACTAAATCTCGACGTAACGCGAAGTTCTAATTACGGCGTGCCGTGCAAACACATCGCAGGATATGAGACATTTGTCAAAGAAATATTAGCCGGATGGCTATTTGATCTTGCCTTCATTTCATGACACATTTTAATAGGGTTTCGCCGACTTTCCGACTTATATTCTTCTCGAATATAAGTGCGCTAGTTAGCCGATTACATCGCGCTTTATTCCTTCTTGCCTCCCGTCTCTTGCTCATCCGGAATGTTGCGTGAAAATGCGTTACATAGAAAGGAGTGTACTCTTGTTTCGCCTTTCAGTATATGTCTTCGCCTTTAGACTTTGCAAAAGAGAACGCCCTCGAGATCCTTTGCTCGAGCGGAGACAAGACCTACCGCTAGGTAGGTCTTCATTCTTTGAGTTCCAGAAAGCAATTTGTCTCGTCTATGTTGCACTGATGAATATCTCGTATTCATAAGACCGCCAGCCTGCCGAGACGTCGAAATACCAGTTCAGAGGGATTAGTCGCTGCGAATTACTATAAAATATAGCGGAGATGAGTAGCAAGGGATTACAATAGTCGAGTCGCGTACAAATAGCTGCCGTGCAACCACGCTTACGGCTCTTCCACTCCGGGATTCGTTTGTATAAATTGAATATGATTCGCGATAAATACGTGAGCCGGAAATACGTCTCAACGTTCAGTCTGAGCGCTACGATTACGTATGCCGAGCTTTTGTATCTCGAAAAGACGAAAGGCGAGTTACGCAAGTAACGATATTTAAATATTTCAATCTCACGCATTCATCATTCGGAAGAACATATCGCGAATTATGTAGAATGAAATGGAGATATATCATTTGCGCGTTTATCGACGCTAAGGCGAATTGTTCGGCGGGGTACGGCAATTATGCTTGGGTTTGTGAGGAATCACGCGTGTTACATCTCATTTAAGATCGCGATAAAATGACCGCCAGACGAAGGATCTCCCAGAGGATCTTGTTAGTCGTAACAATTCTGGATGACCGCTCCGAGCGGCCGAGATTCAACTTAAGCGGGGTGAGTGCTAATAACGCCATTCGTTTAAATATATTCGTATATATACGGAAGAAAGAGGAAGAGAGAAAGAGCGCTACGTGAGTAGCGCTGTTCAAAAGTCAGTTGTTGCTTTCACGAGACTGCTTGTTTTCACGAGATTTCAAATTTAGAGAATTAAATCAGACATTGCTAGTGTGCACTTTCGATCGCATTCCCGATGCGAGACTCGAGAAGAGATCGTGAAAATGTTCAATCTCGCGTACGAGCGTACGCTGATACGTTCTATTAAATTTAATAGAAGCGATAGACACAATGTGTTGCTCGCGCGTCAGCAACGGCTCCGTTTGATCTTGCCGTTGTATCGTAAAACGGATCAATCACTGTGACCGTTCCTGTCCGAGAGCGCGAGATCGACGCTCGATACGTTGAATTACAGCCCCCCCCCCTCCCCCGATATCTGCGCGAATATAGATCGACGGAGATGAAATTTACCGCGCGAGAATATTCCGTAATTTATAATTCTTTATTCACGTCACGTCAAGCAAAAATTATTGTTGCAACGTAAATGAAAGGAGGAGGGGGGAGGGGGCGGCGGCGGCGGCACGTTGAAAATTCGTACGTCCAATTCGTTCTTTTGATATGTCATGCGCAACGAACAATTAATAGCGGCCGAACAATATCGTGCATAATGTACACAAAATTACCCGTGCGCGAAATTTGCCGAGCCTTAATCTTTTGCAGTGCACTCGCGAGTGAATTAATTAATTAACATATTTCACTTTGACGCTTGATGTACAATTGCTGAAAACTCTTTGAGCTTGGCATATTCCCGTTGAAAGGATGCTGCCACATATGCCACACACTGTTCCAGCAATTTATAAACGAATTACGCATTGATTTGCATAAAAGTCGCGTTGAGTTTTTCATGTCTAATTCGCAAACCCGATTTCCTAATAATCAAGCGGCACTCAGCGCTCAGACTGGCGCGTCGACGCGATGTTTTCCGGATCCCGAATCCGGGGCATCCTGAGCCTGGGAATTCATATCGTCTTCGTCGGCACTTTCACCCTGAGAATGATGGGGATAACGGGGCAAAATGGGATAAGAGCCAATCGAAAATTCTATCGCGAACAACGCGGCGAGACGTTTCTCTACATCTCGGGATGGGCTCTTATAGCTCGCTCGCTCGCGCAACCCCCGTCCCCTGATAAATGCGGGCATCGGGCAAACTGGCAATCGATTAGAACAAAAAGTGCCGCCGAGAACATTTTTCCACCTCCCAAACTTTTCGCATTACCGGGAAATAAGTTTACTTTTGTTCCTCCCTCTCGCGCTTGATCCCCAAATCGAGCCTCGCCCCCCCCCCCCCCCCCCCCCCCCCCCCCCCCCCCCCCCCCCCCCCCCCCTCCCCCGTCCCCCCATCCCCCTCCCCCTCCCGCCGTCCCGCATCCTTAGAGCAGCCTTAGAGAACTTCTATGCGGACAATCCCTTTGCCAGCGCTCGATACCATCGAGAAGGACTTCTTCCTGTTTCCGTCTTCCGTGCGCTTAAGTGAAAAGTTAGGAATATCTGCTCGGCGAAGAGCATTTCATAATTCATTTCCCGAACAAGAGAGCTCGGGTGGGATTCCTTTTTTTCGCGCGACCGTCGATCGCCCGTCGTTCCTCACTCGACTCGCGCCGCTCGCGAAAGCGAAGCCGCTTCGCGAAGCCCGAACTTCAGATGACGCTTCGCGGGCGCGCACGCGTACACGCACGCGAAACGCGACAAACAAAATATCGTTTGGTTTACGCCGCCGGAGATATATTTCATGCGGCGGGTAATAGAATAGAAAAGAAGCTTTTTAACTGCTTCCTTGGAAAATACAGGTGGAATATTACGCCTTGAATATTTACGGCAGAAAGGCGCGCTTCGCGGACGGAAATACTGGCGCGTCCAGTATAATCGAGAATTCCCCGTCGTTAGACCAGATAGAAAATTGAATTCTGCGCGGAATTGTTCACAACTGAAGCAATTAAACGAGCGCACATGCGAATACCAAGTCATTCGTTTCCACGGTGATTGCGATCGCGACGTAGCGATGAGCGGTGACTTATTGATAAGTCGCCTCGTCAATTTCGCTCGCTATTTCTGTCGGACACAATGCGGGCATTTACGCAGCCAGGGTAATTCAGATCTGGCATCTAAGCCGACGCCATCGAGAAAGCGGAAAGGGAGAGCGTCAGCGCTGCACAATCGTACACAATGGCTGTTTCCCGGCTCGTGCGGAAACGTGACGTAGCAGGCGCACGCAGCCGAGTAAAATCGGATTGCTATTGAGTACACGGCTCCACTAGTGTCTGTTCACGGCCATATCCGGCCGCGTTTTATCTATGCACGCGAAATACGAGTATCGCGACGTTCGCGTCCCATATCCCGAAATACCGTGCAGCAATTCCTCGACAACGGCGCGTCTCGCGTCTCCGATCGCGATCTGCTAACGATTAATAAGACAGCGGAATAAGGTACAGCCAGACAACGAAGGCACAGCGCAGGCAACGAAGCCTGATTGAGTTATCTCTCACCCTCGCGATCGTCGTGATTCCAAGGGAGGGAAAACGGTGATCGCTGGATATACGCGAGGAAGCAAACGGCAGCCGCGCTGTTCCATAGTCATCCCGATCGAGTCGGGAGAGACGGACTATGTAAATGAAACGACTGCTTGCGAGGCTCCGGCCGGCAAGATTGGCGCGAAGCGTGGATTTCCGAGACGCTGGAGATCGGAGATCCGGCGATATCCGGCGGCATACGCAAACGGTATGCGTAAACGATCTTCGAAGCGACATAAATTCCTCCGCGGATCCTGACGGACGTGACAAACGTGCCGGGATCGCCGCGCGGGCGTTTGTCTGGCGGCCGCTATTCGTCAAAGGGAAAGACGTCAGATTTAATGCGCGGGGTTGGGGGAGGGGGGAGGGTGGATGGGGGGGGGAGGACACGGAATTGCCATGCGCTTTTATAATATACGACGATTTTGTAATATCGCGTCCCGCCAAATCCCGCGCCACAACTCATCCACCGCGCGCGACGCAGCGTCACGTCGGATCGTAAGGGATGTCCGCGAGGAAGTTACGAGGTCGCGCAAGAGGAAACCCATGCGTGTCGAAACGCTGACACGGCACATTCGCAATGTATTATGCCGGCGCAAGAGTTTTCTTTGGGACAATCGGTAGCCGCGCGGCAATTTCCCGGCATTATCCGGCCCCTCGGATCCTTCGTCGCTGCTTCGCTATCTCTGAATGCTCGGAATGCCTTCTGCCAACTAGCTTTTCGGCTAAACAGATGCCTGGGAAATTTTAGGGCTCTTCCTCGGGATTTATCGATCGCCCGTACCGTCGCGTATCTCCGACACTCGCAGCTGTCTTTCGAGTCTACCAGCATATCTCGTAACCGCGCTTGTTTTTTCGCTAAGCCGCGGGCGAAACGAAAACGATCTCGCAAGAAGCGCGTCGCAGACTTTCGGTCGTTTTCGGGCTAAATGTCCGTTAACGTCAGCCAAGCTTCGTCGATAAACCGCAGAGAGCAATCGTCGCGGATCATTATTCTTCGGGTTCGCCGTTCGTTGCTCGATTAGACCTGTCGACCGAGCGAATATGAATCCGCGCTCGTAATCGGATTTTTACGCCGTTCTTTTGCAAGCTGTAAAAGACTATTGCTGTGGTAAAACGTGAAGAAGTCACCCTTCCCGCGAAGGAACGGCCCATAAAATTGTGCGTAATTCGGCTATTAGCCGAAATTACGTTCCAGCGGGACGATTGCGTTACTGAGAAACGCGGTTGCATCTGTCACATCTTGCACGTCCGCATCAAAATTGCCTGTACCGCGACATGGTATTCGCGATGCGAATGACGCTACCGGCTATGACCGTTTTCATCTTGGCGCATTTTATTTCGCGTATACGAGATATCCCGTCGACATGAGCAACGGGCTGATATGTATTTGTACGCTCTGCACAAAGACGAGGTGCATCCGCGAAATGATTGGCGGGTAACCAGCGACGCGTATACTTTAATGTCGAGAGCGTGGCAAAGTTTGACGCTTAATTGACCCACGTCCGTCCTAATATAACTTGGCCTCTATTCGCATGCGTGCTCCACTATTTGGACAAATTAGAGGAGCCAGACGTTCGAACTTGGCGTAATTAAACGGCGGATGCACGCTGACCGAAAATTAAATTTCTCCGCGTTGCCACGTCGATTCCGCGTGGAATTAGTTTGTGGCAAATTATGACATAACTTCGTCCAACTATTTGACGGGTAGCGGTTGCCCTCGCCGTTCCGACTGATCGAAAGTTTACGGTTAACGTTTGCAGCCTTAATTTATAATCTCTTTTACTCGCCGGAAATACAGCTAGCTTTATCGAGTAAAACTCGCGACGCTGGATATCACTGTGTCGCATTTTCATCAAAATTGCATGCGCGGTTAATTTTATCACTTATATATAATGTAACACGCATGCGCGTCATATTGTATTCATTTTGCGCGTGCATTTTTAATTGGGCCTCCGTATAAGCGAATATAGGTGTATTAAAGGTTAAATTGCCGTTACACATTACCGTTCTATTAACGCAAATCGCTTCTATGCTTGCTACATTAAATTCAGCATGGATATATTAATGCGCTGGGAGAATTTTTATATCGGTCGGCGCTAATTCCGTGCCCGCTCTTTTGCTCCGCGTTTAGTACTCATCCGACATTTTCTTCTGGGAACGCGCGCTGAAATATTACCCGCGCTTTTTAAATCGAAGCCCGCCCAAGATACGGGATCGTAAATTCAAGCTGCAGAGAACAAACTTAAAATGAAAGGAATAGCTCACGTATCTCGTTTTTAAGCGCGTGAGGCGAAGCGGCTTGAGTTATGATCCTTCCTCGCGATAACAACGCGAGGAGGGAATCGAGAACGCATCGAAATTCGTGAAAAATAATTCATGAAACGACGAAACGATAAAATACGTCACAGCGCCACATTATTTCGCGACGAAAATGATGCGTCGATCAATCGCGGTTGTAAGACAATATTATCCATGAAATAATTTTTATTTGTCAGGAAACCCCGGGCCATGGTAATAGCGACGAAACGAAGTTAGGTATCGATTTTGATCGAAACCTCGTAGAAACGAGAATTAATGGCGGGCATTTTTAATTCCGCGTTTTCGGAGCGCGAATCGAGCGCAGTCTCAGCGCCGTTATACCATCGCAATTACTGCAGTCTTTTTATTCGATCGTTCGCGTTTACGCTCGTTCGCTCCTGGAAAGGCTAACGAAGTGTTTTATGTTCCCTTCGAACGTTCTATGCGCGAATTGGTGACCGCGCGAACGAACCACCCAGCGCATTGAGTGAAACGACGTACGCGCGTTCGTTCAACCGAGACAAGGGAAAGGTTTGTCGATAAATCGAAACGCCGCGCTCGAATCGCCGCGGCTCCGGCACGAATAATTGCGCGGTAAATTAAAATGCGCGTTTCATTCTTTTGCTTTGCTTTTCTTCTTCTTTCTTTTTTTTTTTTTTTTTATTTTTATTTCTCTTTACCCGCCACGAGCAGCGTTATATAACCTCGTAAACATTCACCTCCCACCTCCCATCCCAAGTTTCTCAAGGATGTTGCGCAGCGCAGGTCTACGGATATTGAGTTATTTGCGAAATCTGCGCGGAAGAAATTTTCGAATTTTCATGCATAATGATGTTTACCGTAACGCGAGAAAAAATAACGACGCCGCTCGCGGAGATTAAGCGGAGATTACGACGCGAGTTTTAACGGCGTAACGATGCGGTGCGAATAATATCTCACGCGACTTTGCGAATTATCAAGGCACGTCCGACATTCTCGTATGCGTTACTCACGCCTTCGCCCACTCGGATAAGGAATAACTCCAGGTTTTCGATTCCAGGATTTAGCTCGTGATAGATGACATAAACTAGAAATTTACTCCCCGGCGAGAGTAGAGTTTCCTGCCGAGAAATGCGTTTTAACGCGGCTACGCCGGGAGAAAACTCGTAACGAGCTGAAAAAGGAAAGCATCGCGCGCGCTTAATCCAGATGTTGTCCAGACGTTTGCCACGGAAGCGACGAGGCGGTAAACCTTTGGTCTTTGAGCGGAAACTCGATCGATCATCGCGGGAAACTTTCCGCGCGCTCGTCCCGGTGCGGTGTTTGCTCCGCGTGCGCGGAACTTTATCGCGGTGTTCTCGCCTAACGAAACGCGACAGACGACCTATCTCTGTGCACGGTGATACGCGTACACGACAATGCGAGTGCGAATCGTGCCAGGCTTCCGTCTGGTTAACGTCAGTCGTTATAATGCTTGCAGTCTCTCATCGAAGTAGACATTCCCGCGCAATCACGGCGGATTAGTCTCGAGTATCACTCACGCTGTATTCGCATGTCACATAATTGAAGGGAACCGCGGCTAAAGGAGGATTCAAGAGAGCCAAGAGAAAAAAGAAAACGAGGAATTCAACAGTTTGCCTTCTCTCTTTTGGTCTTTTAATCGCTCGTGAGAATTATTCCTCGCGGGTACCTGATGGTTCCTTTTACTTTAAGAGAGTCGGATTCTTAATTATAAAAGTGAGGAATAATTTCACAAGAATATCGATTTCAACCAGCTACGCTGATAATGCACTAATAATATCCGATGAAAACAAAGATTTCCACACAAATTGAAAAGTATAAAATGTCTATATCTCTTCAAAAAACCCAGTCACTCATCAGGGAATCGAGGCGGTATACAATGAAGCGTTGACCAAGTCATGATTTTCAAATATCTTGGAGCTGACATCACAAGTAACGGAAACCTGAAAGAAACGTGCAAGCGCAAACGACCAAAGCAGCCATGATGTCCGGTTGCCTGCTCGATATAATCTGGAGAACAAATGCATGAGCTTAAGGAGCAAGATAAGGATGTATAAAGATCTCGTATGAGACCTACGCTACTGAAACAAGAGCGGAAACGAGCATCACCGAACGCCTGCTAAGAACATCAGCCTCCAAAACGTTGCTGCGAAAGTTGGACATCAACATTGCGGGAGAACAGGCACACTGGATAAAATACAAGACATGGTCCCACAAGAAGATAAAGAAGAAGAAGGAAAAGGCCCCCATAAAAATTGAGGATTTTAAGGTGCATCATTGGCAATACTCAGGATGGAATTCGCAATGACGACATTCGCAACATCTGCGAGATTCAAGATGTCATAAGATGGGTCAGAATCAGGAGACGAGCATGAAAAGATCATGTAAACAGGGTAGATGATAAACGGCTGATAAAAATTGCAGAAGATGGAAAATCAAATATCCCCAGGTCACCTGGACGGCCTCCGAAACGTTGATGCGAAAGTTGGACATTAACATCACAAGAGAACAGACACACTGAATAAAATATAGAACAAGAAGGAGAAAAGGAAGAAAAAAGATTCTCGCTGCGGTTTAGGACACATCCGCGCGCAAAATTCTACGCAATCAACAAATAGTCGAATCATCGACTCGCAAATACAGACATGACGTTTGTTCCGTAACCGTTCGCGCAAATACATTTCGCTCGCAATTTCAGCTATACCGGACTCATGAATTTTAAAGCGCGATGATTCGCAAGAGATATTTCGTTAACTCTTGTGTGCGACATATATAATGAGGAGCGAGATGAATTTTCCTATGATGTTTGCGCACTTGTGAGCGTACGAAATGATTATTTCTGTATTCGTTGCAACGTCTGTTTGCATAAATTTATGATTTCCGCGTAAATATTTCGATACCATTTCACTCATACTATTACAGATTGCTTTTTCCTTCTTGATACGAAATTTCGTGTATAAAAGCACCGCGTCGCAGACATAAAGTCTTTTACGCGCGACATGAAACAATATCTTGTCTTCAGTCATATAAACGCGTTCTGAAGCTGATGAGAACCTTCTATGAACCACATGGGACTTTTGATGATTCTAGCTAAACATAACGATGCACTTTCTGCGACATGTCTGAGTACAGCGCTTTTGCTCTCGCGATTATACTCGTTTATACTCGATCGTCCAAGAACTAGCCCGCATAATAAGCTGCACAACATCGAGGGAAACGATACAGAGTCGCTCGTCTGAAATCCTTGCACCTTAAACGCGCGCGGATCGGTCTGTTGGCGCGAATTTGGGTAATGCAGGAGGGACTCCCGTAATATCGCAGCGATGCAAGTTTCATATATGCCGAGGGAAATTTAATTTTAATCTCGGAAACGCATCAAACTATATTATCCTACGCAATTCACTTTGCGAATGAGATTTCGGATTAATTAACATATCCATGTGCCGCACTGCGTGCGTTCTAATGAGGGATTGCTTTTATTGCGAAAAGTCTTGTGCGTTAATGCGCGAAAGCAGATAATAAGCTTTTTATTAACGGAACACTCCCGGCGTTTAATTAGACGTAATGCCATAATGAAATTATAATGCGTTCAATAATAGCGCGGAATGTCATCCGATATTGGTGACTTAGTGTTCGGTGCGCTAGTTAAAATTGCTAATCAAGCAGCATTGTATGCATTTCAGCTAATATCAGGAAAGCGATATAGCCCTCGTTAACGCACACGCAACGAATTTGCATCGCCATCTGATTGATGCGCACGATGTGAGAGTTCTATCGCGTTAATCTAACCCGATTCCACTGCGCTTCAGCGCATAAATTATAAATTAGTCCGGGCGCCAGCATTGTTGCTTAATAATGTGTCACTCAACGAATATACCTGATCCAATAATCGCGTTTGAATCGAGTGGTTGGCCTTAACGCGTTATTGCGCACCAAACATCTCGATTAGCAATTATTTTATCACTCCGATAGCTGCATCTCTGTCTACGCATAAAGGCACAATCTATTACGCCATTTGTTACGAATCGACCGTCGGGCTTATCCCGCTTGAGAATTTTATGGAGTTTGCTCTCTCTCTCTCTCTCTCTCTCTGCAAGTTTGCCCGACGTCGGCGTATCTCATTCAAACAAAGGTATAACCGTTCAAAAACGTAAACATTATCGTAAACGTTAAACGAGAATGATGCAGAATGTATACACATGTATACAGATACGCAATACACGATGTGCCTTGCGTAAATTATAATCATGACTACTTCAACGTGGCATGAGAAATACAGCAAAGAAAAGAAATGATAAAGTTAGCATATTTCACGACGCAAGCGGAATCTCCGTTCTTTGCCGCGTTAATGCACGATCTACGTAGACAATTCCGTCATTAGCATCGCTACGATTCATTTCCAATGTATTTTTGTCGTTCCGCGAACGTGCTCTAGAAACGCCGATTGTGCTGAAACGATTAAAATAATGCGTTCAGCATACATAACCGAAATCGATCATTGTGCGTGGATTTAATCAGTGGGTGAGAGATGAATACGAATATATCGTGCCCGCGCACGTGCGATTGCTGGGAACTCATCGCGCTGTTCTCCATCGAGTTGCACGATCGACTACGGTCTAGAGATATATATCTATCTCGATATATCGATCAGCCGACACTTGGATATATCATAAAGTAAAAGCGAGCGCGGCAGGAGCGAGCGTTCGAGATATCGAAATGGCCGTAACGATGCATGGGCGGCTCGCGAGAACTCGCGAGAACACGTATTCCGCTTGTCGCGCGATGTCGCCCAAAGTGTTAATGAAATCCGGCCTGTCAGTTACAGCGGCGACGACCGGCCGGCGCGAATAATAAACTGTAGCCGAGCGAGGCGAGTCGGAGGTCGATCGCGTGCGTGTGCGTGCTTATGATTGATAGATAATCGCTCTCGAGCGATCGTCGATAGCGGTGCATCCACGAGGGCGCGTAACGCGCGCAACATCGCGGTAAATGTCGATAGCGCTCGCGATTGTTATTTACGATCATAATCAACACGGAGCGCGACCACGCAGCGACCGCTCGTATCGCATTTCGGGGAGAACGCTTCCGTTGACACGCCCATGGCGACGATCCGCTCCCGTTGTCGATGGTGAACCATAATAGCCACATCAGCGCGGGCGCGATTTATCCTTGTCGTTCATGGGATCAGCGAGCGCCGTCCTGCCGCTCTCGCTTTGCTCTGCTCTCGTTCGAGTGTCGAGCGATCGAGGAGTCGAACGAGCATCGATCGCCTTAGCTCGCCGAATTTGTGGCATTGCATTGTCCCGCGCGGAGCTCTCCGCGTGAATGTTATTCGTGCGATTCCCCCGGTCTGCGCGTCACGAATGAAATGGCGGACTTCCGGCCGCCGAGGGTGGTTTAATTCAGCGGAATCGACGCGTCTGTCTCGTCGAAACGAGAACTCCGCTCTCGAAGCGCGATAACGTCCCGCGGCGCGGTGCTACGCCGCGCTATTTATTGCACGCGCGATGTAGATTAGTTACCGCCCTCCGCAATCAACGATCCGTAATCTGCGCATTAAGTAATCCCGAGCGACGCTCGCGCGAAACGTTTCTTCATCCCTGCGAATGCATTTATCATGCTGCCGCGCACGCGCGATATTCGGATCTCGACAACGCAACGCGGCCGCTTTATTGCCGGCTTTATTCCGCGGGGATTTATACGTTTAACCCGGCCGCGAAATGCGCGCTCCCGCCTCCTCCTCCCCCGCCCTCGCCCTCCCTGTCCGGCCGCTGCCGCGGCAGATCGCGAATTAATGCGAGTCGCCGCGGTTGAAAAAGACAAGAAGTCGGCGCGGTGCTCGCCCGAATCTTTCCCGCATTAGCGGCCATCGCCCGCGCTAACGAGTGCGCTTAATTTTGCGTTGCGGCCACTGCCGCTGACACGAGATTAAAAACGTTTCCGCGAACGTAACTGCGGCGTAATTTCCGAGCGGCGCTCCCGCATTTGTCCCGCGCGCATGCGTCGGCGCTGTTTATGCGCGCTGCGAAATGAACGCCTCGGCGGAGAGAATCTGCGGCTGCAATCAGCCCGTCCGACCACACGCGCGGCTTAACTACTTCGGCTCGAGCCGTGAACGGCGTCGACGTGGCGGCGGCTCGTTTGATGTCTGATTCTATTAGGGACGGAGCGTAATGAACTGCGAAAATAAAGTCTAATGAAGGGAAAAAAATTGGGAAATTAACTCGCGGCGTGCAACGCGCATTGATTCGACGACGACAACAGTCAATGTAGAATGATTACATTTAAAGATGCGCGATGTTGTAGAGTTACGTGCAAAATTACGTGTAAATGACGAAGCAATATACGTTTGAAAGAGATGAAACTAGAGAAATTTTGATTGGAGATGGTTTGGGAGATAAAAGATTCGATATTAACACCGTTGTGATTCCCTCGCGTTTTGACGTCTCCTTCTCTGGAAATGTCAATGTATTGCAAATGAGGCGCGGCTGCCGTGCTGTCGTTAACATCATTTGCATAATTCGTACGGGAACTCTTCATCTTTCATCTCGTAAATGACGTACGGTTTGCGTAAGGCGATGGCGGCGCAGCCGTTTAGCGTCATTCTGCCGCGACGAGCCCGTAATCGCAGCCTTAAGCTGTCGTATTTCCGTAATTTGAATGAATTTGCCTAAGCACTGCGCGGAGGCGCGTCCAGCGCGAGCGTTACCGAACGATGCAAATTATTATATCGCGTTTCTCTGTGCAGGTAATTTTTAATCAGCACGCTTAATGGACTGTTAAGTGACTGCATTATCGTGAATTGGTTCGAGACTATCCACGCCGTAAACGCCGTGAAGGTAGATTCGCGTTGAATCTACCGTTTGGAGAAAAACAACGCTAAACTGTTTAAAATCTGCTTCATTCGTTCGAACGGCGGACGGCGGCGGCTGATTAGCAGAATCGACGCGTCATTGATTTTAAGGTTTACTTTTAATGGGCGATTTCAGTGGAAATGGACTTATAAAATTACGAGACTTTGAAATTCGCGTTCCGCGTACAGGGCCGCGATCCTCGTTGTCATTGTCGTCGCGAAATCAAATCGGACAATGTCAATACTTGCGCCACCTGATGCGGAAGTCGTTAAGTCGGATAATATGAGCGTAATGCTCGTTAGCCGGCAAGAGAATCGTTAAGTCGAGTCAACCAATAGAAAATGCAAATTGCAATTTCCCGTACCGTGCACTTTCCGTGCGCGCGCACGTTTTCGACTCGCGCCCGAATGCGATCAACGCGACTTCAATTATTTATGACGCGCGTGTAAATATAACAATTCAATTTAAATTTATTGCCATTCGCCTCTCCCACCTGCATCGCGTTCGGTCCCGCGGCATGAATATAGAGCCATTTAACTAGCGGGCGGGTCGCGCGGCTAACGTTCGGAATAACGTTCGATTCGTTATGACGTGATTGTGAATTTGCGACATGCGCCCGTTTCGCTATATTTACTTTGCATTACGCGCGCGTTGTTGTTTCAACGACACGTATGCACGGTCGTTTCCATCGGAGTCGACTGCAATTCCAACGCTGATGTACATATCAATGAGCGGCAAACGACGAGGACGACTTCGGGACTGCGACTTCGGCGGGATAAAAACGCAAAGCCGCGACCGATCGTCCGCGTTCATCCGCGATCTAGATGAATCTAATACGTTCATAATGAAATGAAAACATTTTCGCGATTTTTCCAACGGCTTCGTGAACGGAATTCAATCCCATAACGGAAAACCGAATCCCGGGAGAGGAGAAGTTTCGCGGATAAAAAATTATATCCTCCATTGGTGCGTGATTTCATTTATCGGTGTATAGCAAGTATATACGCATATAAAATGACTGTAAAATCTCGAGAAAACATTTATGGATATTATCCCGTTAAAATTATCTTTTACTTTAATCGACAATATTCTGTGAGCAATAAATTAGCGTGGACTGCAAGTCCACGTTCTACTTTTAACGAGAAGGATTTTCCGGACGTTTCCCGAGCGAGGCAATTTTTGCAGTCACAGGTCTCGCGATAAAGGTCTCTTCACACGGCCGCGCGTCACACAACCCGGAGAAGATATCGCAAACGTGTCAACAATACTCGTGATATTGATTCTCTTAGCGAGTCATCGGATATTCGCGGCGCATTTCCTGGCGGAAAATATCTGGAGATGATAGCGCCTAAGTGCCAGATCTAAAGTTGACTGTGTCCATCTTCTCCGCTATCCTCCCGCTCATCGTCTCCGCGAGGTTGTTCGGAGTTAAGCGACGAAGACGGAAGCTAGCGAGCATCGCAGATTGCTTTTGCTCTCAGCGTCACGAGCTTTGTGTCGAGGCACTTTAGCGAATTCCCGACATTTTCCATTTCCGCCGAAACGCTCGTAAACACGAGAGAAAGGAAGGAGAAATCGGTGCGAGTTCTGCGGACAGAGAGCTTGCCAAAGTGTGAAATAATGTATAAAACGAGGATGAATAATGACTCGGCTGTAATCCATTGTGATGGTGATGCTTTACCTTGACTTCCTTTATCTGACACACTACGTTGCCGCAATGTATACGTACATGTGTATGTGTATACATATATATGCCTCATAAGTATCGATATCTCGATATTGAGTAATGATCATGCGAGAAAGACTGCATTGGGCCTTCGAAATTCCATTCTTCAATCTAAACTGTCGAATCGATACGATTCCAATCATTTTTATCATAAAATATCAACACCAGATATAATTATAGCAAAAATTGCAATAAAGAACAGAAATAAATTCAATTTATTTTTAGTATTTATTCTATTAAGTCGGATAATTCGCTAAACTCTGTTACTGAAGAATGAATTAACGATGATGCAAGGGTTGGTAACCAAGTTGAAAATGGCATCTGAGCTCTTTTTGTAGTCGAAACAATCGTTAAATAAATATAATAATTACTTATATGCATTAAATAGATATTTCATCCTCTATACGTATAAACTCTAATTACAATCTACAAACCTACATCTCCAATTCGATTTAACTACTGATTATAAGATCTATAATTTTGATAATAAGTTACCAAACAGTAAGAAACCAATCCTAATAAATCCCACCCAAATAAAATTCTAACTTAAAATTATTATCATTATTATTAGCTGAGCGAATATCAGTCTCGATTGCAGGCGTTGCAAGTGACAAAGGTCGAAAATACGTGAAAAAAAGTCATATCTGCGAGAATACGCCACCATGAAGAGGTGAAAGCGTCAGTTAAAAAAATTTTCAGCGTGCATCCCGTCGTGTGGAGGCGCGTCGATTCGCGCCGATCGTAGATTGAATATTTGATTCGCGTTTGCTAAATTCCACGTTCACGGGTTTTCCTTCCGTTCTTACGTACGCGCCGTCGAAGTAGGTCTTATAATTTTCACATGACCTTAAAGCCGCCGCTAAAGGTAAGTCGCGTTTAGCAGCCGGAAGTTCTTGATCTTAAGCGTGGGATTACAGGATACTTAACTCTCTTCTGTACGGCATTACCGTGTAACAGCGGTAGCAGCAGAGACGGCGGATCGTAGCTGAAATTCTTCCCCAACTTTCGTTCCGACCGACGCGGTTATCGCGGATCTCGCACCTCGCTCTTCGGCACGCGGGATAAACGTGTTATCCGTTCTAATGGTAGTTACTCGGTTGGTAAACTATTTCGCGAGTTATGAGGATGAATCGCCTGGCCAATTCGGAGACGATTCCAATCCGGCGTGACGCGCATCCATCGTGCCGATAAATTCGGTGACGATCCGTACGTTAAGACACGTTTGCTATTCGCGGTCGCCACACACGGTATTGCGGATCCGTCACGATCAGCCTTGTTAATGAGTCATCACTCGAACGAGACGACCCACTTCCGTGGAGATCACGGGGAAGCATGATCGTTACAAGTAAGCTTACACGCGGGATCGATCGTCGTCAGCATCAGCCAGGCGGATTTCACGCGTCCAGCCAGGGAGAGCTCTGCTGGGATCGCTGATAATAGCCGTGTGTAGCCACTGGAAAGTAGTCCGTGATTAGGCGCCTCTGTGCCGAGTTAATAACGTTACGGTGTGGGAGAGCCGCGGTGAACGGAACGGGGTTTCCCCTTCGGAAATCGTGATTGTTAATTTAACAAAGGGAACGCAAAATGCTTTATTGTGGTTTTCAGCGGCAGACAGAATTCGTTTCGATGACCGTTCGAATGCTATCCGTGGAATGCCGCCAAGTCGAATGCTAAATCGCGAAACACGCGTCAATTTCATAGGGATTTTTGCCGGTGAACGGGAACCGGCAGGACTCGGTCTCTCGTGCTGCGCGCGTAATATGCGTCAAGTGCTCGTGCGCAGAATGTGTATTACTTGCATCGTATATGACAGCATGCAATTTTTGAGACGTGGAAAGGTACAGTACGATGCTTTATGATGGATTCGCGTTTCGAAGACGAATGACGCTCCACCAATGTTTCTTTCATACATGCCTGCTTTGGAACACGCGACATACCGGTTCGAAAGAGCTCGAATACTTGTTTGCCGAGTATAGTGCACGCTCGTGCAAAAAGTGACGTTTCTCCCTAGGACGTGCGGTGATACAAGAGGCATTTTCGGAACTCGGCTGATGCAAGTACTATTCGGTTTTATGAAGCAACTTTATAACGCCGTAGCGCATCGAAAGTTCGCGTCGCAGTAGAGATCGAATTTTTATCGGAGCTGCAGAAAGCTCTCTCGAGCCTCATCTCTATCTCGGTCACTCGCTTCGAGATACGGTGTTTATCGTTTAAAAAATATCGTTTCGCGCTCACGAGGATACGATTCTATCGATGACTGTTCGCATATGTTTATTCGATTGATTCGAATGCCGGTTTAAAATATGTAATATTTAATAGAAATCAACATTTGATTTATACGCGGAATCACTTTCAAAAATATTAATATTATCAGTTTGTTTACACACATATATATGTAGAAGAAAGCGGCATGTATCAAAAGCTTGTAACCGGAGAAGCCGACGCGCACGTGTGTGTGTTTGTGCGTCCAGCAAAGAACAACCGCGAAAGACCATTGACACTCGCGTTGACGTGATTCGTCCAGACCGAATGATAATATGTAGCGATTGGCCGACAACTCTGAGATATGGACATCACTTTTGGATATAAAAAGGGCAATAGCATAAGATGCGGCAGAAGGAGAGTAAAAGAATAATAGTCGTAAACCGTGTAAACAGAGTGATAATAATCGAGTAATTGTAGAGTCGCAAACGGCGAAACCTGTAGAGTCAGCTTAATCTATCGAGATATCTTTGCGTTGTATCCTTGTGAAGATGAATAGTTTCTTTACTTAATCAAGGCGTCGAAAATCCATTATATTTAATAATTCCATCAGGATAGAAATATATCCTATATATATATAGGATATATTTGGACAAAGATTGCTTATTTATAAGGGTAAAAAGAGAAACACACCTATATATATAGGATAAAAAGGTGTGCTTCTCTTTTTACCCTTACAAATAAGCAATCTTTGTCCAGCTATTTAAACTTGTTATTGGAAACCGAACTTAAATTATGGAATACATTCGAAAGCGATCAGGCGAAGGATATCTCTTCCAAGCGGCATTAAACGTAATCTGAATAAATCAGAAGGTAATCAAGGTAATCAGGTCACGGTGATTGAGTTTAGGGTGAATCGGAGACCACTTCGAGTCGAGGGGATAAGGCCATTAGAACGCTCGACGAGATTGTTTATCTGAAAACTCAGCCTAAGGAAGAGGAATCATAACGAGATGCCCGATCGATATCACGTAATGGTCGACTTGATGACGTGTTGCGCGATGTAATAACGATGTAACATTTCCGTATGGTCTTAAACGGGCACTGATTAGGCCAACATCGCGATTGACAATGAGATTTCGAAGAGTGTAGAAAACCGTTATGATCAGATTACATTGTTGGGATCGTTTGATCGAAAAGCAAAGCATCGCGTAAGATTTTCCGTCGAATGCGAGTGCAGAGATCTCAAATTAATCCTCCGTTTCTTTGCGAGAAAATCCGCGCGTCTTCCTTTCCGAGGAAGGAATAAGTAAAGAGAATCATTACGAGATGCCGTCAGCTGTCGATCATTATCTCCTAATGGCTATATTCGACCGGCTCTATGGAATTCACAAGTCATTCACGGCATCTCTGGCGTAGGAGCTCGCGCAAATACGGCATGGAAAACACGATAACGATGACACGGAGACGGGAGACGGAAATTACATAACGAAATCTAATTTAAAATAGGAGTTAAAAAGGGTTCCTCCTTTATTTCCCTTCTCGTTTCCCGCCTCTGAGATAACGGATAATTGTAACTCCTTTTTTTAGGGAATAGCCGAAGAACAACGTAATTAAATCAAGATAACCCCGATTGAAGATGTCCCGCGCGATTTTATCGTCCGAATTGCCTCTCGCCAGGAACGCCAGCTCATTTGCGATATATACACTCGTCAGTCAACAGAGAGAAACGTTCCGATATAGAGAATCACTTTCGGACTCTCGAAATATCCAAAGAAGGGTACGTCCCTCGTAATGTCGCCTCAAAGCACCGACCACAATCTCGCAATGAAATTATTCCATCAGCCCTCCTGCTCATAAACGCGATTAACTCATGCCGCGTTAACGGTTCGTTTTAACTCTCATTCTTCAAAGGCTTCTCCCCGCAAAAAGCGAAACGCCACATGGAGGACAGACCAGCGCAAGCCGCTTGAGGAAACTGTTCCCAGCGGATCGTCTTTCCGCCCTATCCGCAACGGAAAAAGTCCAATGACTGCTGGTGATCGGTGGTCATGTCTAGTGTTCGTGGATGTCACCTAATGGCCACGTGGATGCTCGAGCGCGTGACGGTGATCCGCGATAACGCCGCCGGCAAGGTGAGGCCGTGCGAGACGTTCCTCCACAATTCGGACGGGGATTGGACGTTGCAGGGGTCAGGGCGATAGATCACGGTACACGAGTGCTTCCGGATGGACGGACAGTTGCCGAGTGGGTCCTCCTATATGTAGCACCAGAAAGTAACCCTTCCCGGTTTCCGACTACTCCCGGGAAACGCTTTCTCTCTCTTTCTCTCTCTCTTCGACCCTTCCTCCCTCTCTCGACCACGAGGCGCCCATTATTGCCCGCTCGGCGACGCCCGCGCGACCACGCGCGATTTATCGCCACGTGTGTTTTATTGGCTCCTCCCTGCCACGGTAGCCGGCCGCCATACCGTAACGTCGTGTGTGCTCGCGTCGAGATTTCGGGCCCTCGGGGTTATCGGCCAGAGATATCGCCCGACGAAGGGACACGCTCGCGTTAGCCGCTCCGTTGTCCCTCCATGAGGGATGTATCGACAGCTTGTGATACTTATTCGACCGGCATATTATCTGGGTCACGAAATGTGCGCTTTTTTTTAAAAGTCACCTTGCCTAGGGGAAGCTCTGAGATTTAAATGAAATTGACATACGAGCATGCGTCGCGCGTCATCGAGAAGTGATTTACATGCGATAGCGGCTCTATTAGCAACGGGTGTAAACAGGGTGAGGAGAAGGAAATGCGCGGCTCCGCGACTACTTGCGAATCCTTTTTTAATGGTTTTTAATAGATCGCTCCTATCGTCCTATCCAGAAGCGCGGCGAATAAAATGAGCGATCGTCCTTTACTCGATGTGTCAGGTTGTTGTTTGCTTGTTTGCGAAATGCTAGAGGTTCCTTGTTCATTTTAATCAGCTCTGACGTAAAGATTCTCACGTACAAGACTCGTCTTGTATCGTTGCTGCTGAATATAGTTTAATCGATAGAAGGAACGAAAGAACGAATGAAAAAAAGGAAGAGAATATGTGACGATGAGTCTCGTACGATTAGCATGGCACAGTTTATATTCTTGCAATTTTAACAATAGCACAAAAATAAATGCCGGAAACGTCTATTGAGAAGATCCTGTACGTTCGGAAATACGAGTCGCGTTATTAAATTCACACGCAAATGGCAATTATTTGAATAACGATTAGCTTTAGCTACGTTTCGTAAAGCTGTTCACAGAAATTAACTCGTAATAATCTTCAAGGTAGGATAAAAAAATAGTATCGCACATTAGAATCGAAGCAGACGTGAGTTTAACTTTTAACCCGCCCGTTGACGGATTTAACAATCCCCTCGTTAAATATTATCTTCAGCAGCAAAATACCACTCGGGAAAATATCACGCGGGGAACGCAGTGGTTATATCTCTCCGGCTAATACTCCCTGAACCTTCCAAAATGCCGCGCAAGTCTTACCCTCCTTAACATTCATGGGGACGAGCCATTACTCGAGCGACGAGTTATATACTCGCGTTTGAACAGTTTACGATGTGTAACTCCTGGCGCTATCACCTGTGTAGCTTTCGCGATAAAAAGCGACAGCACGCGAAAGGGCGAGGGAGAGGTCACAGTCGAGAGGTTAATATCGGTTAGCGCGTGACCGAGCAGAATATTTACAGCGTAAAACGCAACTGGAATAAATTCAAGGCCAAGTCCTCGGGAGAGCTGTCGCCGCGTCGCGACACCCGAAAAGTTCGCAATTAAAAAAGTTCCTCCGCGCCGTTTTTGCGTGAGCAAAGAGCGAAAAGGGAGGAAAGTTCGAACACGAGCGAGCGAAACCGGATGGTCACCGCGTTATCTACGTGACGAAATTACAGCCGCCGCTGATGATTAATGTTTCCGCGGAAGTTTCGCAATTACTCGCGCGTGTAGTGGCAAATCCCTCACGATGACGCGCCGATAACAAAGCCGCATCGCTCTGGTTACGTTTTCTTAATTTCGAGCTCTTCCGCACTGCGAATCGACCTTGGTACTCGACCGGCTTAATACACGGGCGCAAAAGTGCACAAGAAGCTAATGCCTGGCGTTCTGCGCGAGCATGCTGAATTTCGCGGCACGGGATGTTCCGCGCTTCCTGAAGACGCGCATATAAATGCGAGAAACGTGAGACATATGTCGCTGCACGCCATGCTAGATAAAACATGGCCTTACACGCGGATGAGTGCAGTAGCTTTAACAACATTCCTGCTATCCCGGAAAAATAATTACCGACGAGATCCTACGCCGGTTTATTCTGTTGATACAATCAACGTGCAGATAAGAGTACTCTTCGCCCGTGCGAAATACAATTTCCGTTGGTAAAATTTCACAAAGATCCCATCTATTAATACCTTTCTACGTTCGAGTACTTTCCCGTACAGAGAACCGACATACATCCCGACGTCAATCGATTCGACGCTCGCTCGACGAGCAAAATCACGACGAAAATATTATTCCAAATTCTTCACGTAAATTCGAATATCCGAATATTTCGGATACGCCGGCTACAAACGGAGGATCGCGATTGGTCCTAGAATCACGACGCGATTCGAGCTGTTACGCATCTACGAAATTGTGCGCGCTACGCTCGGCGCCGTACAAGCTCGCCGCGAAGCGTCGCGACGCGTAAGCCCAGTAGACCCGAGCAGGATGACGTTGGGTGTGCGCGTCGTATGATCCATTAGGCAATGAACGTGACCGGGGTGAGGAGGGGGAGGAGGGGGAGGAGGGGGGGGGCGGCGGCGGCGGCGGGCGTCCTGTAACTGCTATTATCACGCGTACATCGACCCTGCCAATAGCAGACGCGACGTCTATCCTTTCGCAGAGGGCGCGCGCCCCCGCGAACGCGGCGACTTACGGCGACTGGTCGGCGATCGGACGAGCCCTAATACGACGATTCACGACTGTGGTTTAATTGTGGCCGGTAGCCGTAAATGCGTGCACGCGCGCATGCGCGCAATCGCGCCGGTCGATTATATAATCTATATAAGTCACGCGATTATTCCGGCTGCCGGTTATTTCCGCCGCGCCGCGGCGCGGATTTCACGCCTGTTGATATCGCGATAAAAATAACTGCGAGCGCATGAGCAAATTTTCGGTCTACGGAATATATATATATATATATATATATATATATATATATATATATATATATAATGAGTGATCGCCGAACGAAAAAATCGCCGGCTTGAGGAAAATCGATAGCCGGCGCGGAGAGAATTTTGCATCCCCCGTCACTGAGATTCGAGGGTGCACTAGCTTGCTCCGCGCGCTCGAAGGAAACGCAGAGACACCAGCATGTTGCCCGAAGGAAGTTTACTCTGTCGGAAGGTGACAAAAGCACATAAGCCTTAATTGGTCCGGCCTGTATGCGCCGGGCAAATAGTATCGCTCTGTAAACGCAGGGCGCGCGAGCCCGGCCATATAACCATAACGTAATCGCTCTCCCATATCTGTCGTATCTGGCAGTTCGCGTTACTACGAGTGCCGGCAGTGTAAACCGCCTGGGCAAGGACGGTTGCCAATATCCTTTACTTAGCGGTGCGCCGGGGCAGAATTACGGGCCACCTCGCACACAACATAGATTATCCATCCGGCGACCACGCCTATAGGTAGCTCGAATATTATGTACGCGTGTATACGCGCTTCGTATCAGGGACAGAGAGGACGCTCGAACCTCCCCCGTTCTTGCCGATCCTCTCTCTCTTCCTCTCTCTCGCCTCCTCTGCAGCTCGCAGAGCCTGTCGAGCTAATATACCAATCGATAAGACGCTCTCGCCGGGATCAACGATGCAATCGGCTTGCATACACATCTTCCTTGGGCGTACCGTATTATCGAGTGTAGAAGTATTCAAGTATCGCGTGATGACTCGCGCTGACCTCGAAGTTTTCGTTTCTTCAAAAGGAAGGATGGTCCGGCGCGGGGCGGTATCCGAGAAAGGAAGCCGGATTTTAATTGAGGAAGAATTTATTCCATTCATTCTAAAGGACCTAAAGGTCACGTCATATCGTTTTGAATATGGGAAAGGGAAGCTTTTCTCTCATGTTGCTGGGAACAACTTGGGAGATAACGAGGTAGAGAAATTAATCGCTGATCCAGTTCGTGGATCGTTTGTGGCGCGCAGCGATTTTCAAGGAATCAATGGAAGCGCCGTTAATAAAATAATAGCGCGTTAGGTAACAAAAGGCTCCCTTATAACAAAGCTTATTCCCATCGACATGGTCGGTCGGTCGTAACGTGACGAGACTCGGTAAAAGCACGTGTATGCCTATGCGCGCGCGCGCGCGCGTGTATGTGTGTGTCGCGCGAACGCCCTTCTAACCGAGCAACGAGCGTCAAATGACAGTAGATATCCTTGTAGTATCGATAATTCGTGTCCCTTTGAATTCCATGTAATCGCGGTTTGCGATACTTACGTTATTGACAGCGCCGGCTGTCCACATCAAAGCGTGCGCATTCGCATTGCGTGATTATGGGTTAGTGTACGTACGCGCTTACAGGGCATGATAACAGCAATAGATACACGCGTAGAATGAGTATTATTATCTCGCATAATAAACCACGATTCATCGCATTTCTCGCATTGGGAAATGCATTAAATTACTCATTAATTACGATTCTACGTGATAATTCACTTTCTACGGTAATTTGCTTGTTCGACTGATTGCGTCTAGTAATTTACGTTTTAACGTGATAGGCACAGTTTCACATAGGCACAGTTTCACTAATTTTCTTGTTGTGGAAAAATGTGTGTATAGATATATAATCTGCATCTTCCTGCCGCATATGCATGCAGAATGTACAGAATGTTCAATTTCGATCAATGCAGATCAATGCAGTTCTCTCCGAAATTATTGACGACACAGAGAAATATTTTAGACAAAAGTGAAATACGCAGGAGAGCGAAATTTTATGGAGGGCGTATTTCAGTGACATTTTTCCTTTTTCAAATCTCGACTTTTCTTGGCGTATCTTTTCCGAGATATTCGTTCTCGGAACACTTTCGAACACAAACGTTTTAGCGTGTCAATAATTTGGGAGAAAACTGATTGGATTGATTAAAAGGAGATGTATCTTGTATCGTAAATTTCAAAGTTCGTGGCTCAATGCGTAGCGGCAGTGAGACGAAATATGTATCGATCAATTATACGCAGTTGGAAAAGGGACTGAATCTTGTAGATTCTTTTAATCTTGCGCAATACAGTGCTCGATTATTTGCGATATTCTAGCCTCGTTTTAATTTAATGAAGGCGCGCAAGAGCGACACTTCAGAGATGACTCATTAAACTCGACAATCGATATCTCCGATTGTACCGCTTCCCGCAGCACTCCCACGAGGCCCAATTCCGCTTTTGTTCCGCAGCGGCAAATTGTTCGCGGTTAATTTGACAGGTGTCCCACTCGTGAGATTTTCAACATGCCCGGCCACGAGCAGCGGGGTCCTCGAGTGTATCTCATCTCCGTGGAAAGAACGGCGGCAACCATGATGGATGGACTGGGTGTCCGATGTGATAGCGCAAATTCGCATCGTCTCTCTCGAGTCTGCAAGATCGAACGGAAATTCCTCGCCCCTTCGTGGGCAGAACGCAAAGGGACGAAAAATCCGCCATTCGATGCGACGTAGTGAAATGTCATTCTGCGTGCCAGGTCTGTCTTCCCGCGTTACCCGACTTCAATTCTCCTCCGTTGAACGAGCATCGTGATATCGCGGGATATTGCCAACGGTTCTTGCGCTATTCCTCTTTACCATCATTTCAGCCATCTCTCCGACTTTCTAGCCATCTTTCCGCGAGTAATCTCGCGCTGGGCTTGCCATCCGAGACCCTTTTGCCGAACCGATACTCGAGTCCTTGATGCTCCTTTATATGCTCTATATGCTTTTAATTTCTATCTTGATCGCAGCTGAACCGCAGCAAGATACGCATTAGATCGCTGTATGTGCCATTTCTGTAATTATAATTCTATGCTCCGTACCTGCAGAGTGTCCACCTTTGATGCAAAGCGAAGTCAAGGCTAAGGGATAAACAAGTGACTCGTTATGGTGACGCACGCTGGAACGACACATATCGTGCGTGAAGCGCACGTGGAAAACTCTTCGGCATTCCCATTCATACGTAGATCATTTTCCCCGCTTGCTACTTTGCTGCCTCTACGTCGTTTTCTTCCGAATGACAGCAATTACTGCCAACGGAATAGCGCGCGACGTAATCTCCCGTAAAACGTCGCGGAGGAGATTGTTGATTTCATTGCCCAAAAAAAGGGGAATAAATTTCCTCCGTTTGCAGGGATCTCCAGAGATGACGACATAAATTGCTCGACCGAATCAACGTTTTTATTTCGGTGATTTCTCATCGTGAGATGGAAATGTTCCGATAAAAAGAATAGCAAACGGTTGTAGCTGCGATCCGTCGAGACATGTTTATTGAGTTCACTTACACTAGATTCGTCGAATGTATAATTTTCGACGTATGATATCGATATCCTTCATAAAAGCGAGGAATAACTTTACAAAGAAAATACCAGTTTCAACCGGAATCAAACAAGGAGGATAGTCTCAATATTGTCATCATGGATGAAATTGTCAAGCAAGTGAAAGATGCCAGTAGAGGATACGAGGAATAGAGAAATGAAAATAATCTGCTGAAAATGCGGTAATAATATCCGAGGATGAAGACAATCTACAAAGAATCCTACACAGGAATTTTCGAATTGAAAAGTATAAAATGTCTATATCTGAATTCAAAAAACCCAGTCACTCATCAGGAAATCGAGGCGGTATACAACAAAGCGTTGACCAAATCATGACCTTTAATCTTGGAGCTGACATCACAAGAAACAGAAACCTGAAAGAAAGGTGCAAGCGCAAACGACCAAAGCAGTCATGATGTCCGGCTGCCCGCTCGATATAATCTGGAGAACAAGTGCATGAGCTTAAGGAGCAAGATAAGGATGTACAAAGATCTCGTATGAGACCTATGCTACTGAAAGAAGAGCAGAAACAAGCATCACTGAACGCCTGTTAAGAACAACACCTGGACAGCCCCCAAAACCTTGCTGCGGACATCGGACATCAACATTGCGGGAGAACACTGGATAAAATACATAGTCTCATGAGAAGATGAAGAAAGAGATATCGATAGCAGTAATTTATAGTCCGTTGGATCAGTTGTCCGAGCTCAAGCTCTCTGCTTCTTACTCTCGAAAATACGATAAAAAAAATTAAGCGCCTACGCATTGATCTGTCTCAAAGGATGCAGCTGCGACATGTATATCTCGACTTCCAAACTAGCGAGGCCATTCTTTCGACTCGACCATGGCGTAATTGGCAAGAAGGCGCGATGTGCGAAAAATAAGTAGCCAATAAGTAGCGGGAAAGGGAAAGCTTCGACATAATGCAGCTGTTTCCTCTCAAGACTACTCGAAAGTGCTAATTCCGTTTTTTCCCTTCGCTCCTCTCCCGCGGAGAGGATGCAGCACTCCTTCAATGCTGAAGGCATGCTGGTTATACTCTTGGGAACGCATACGTCGCGCACCGCCGACGTCGTCGTCGGGTTCGCGTCCGAATGAAACAGCGAGGCGAAATTTCGCGAATGTAAATTCCCGGTCGCGCGGAGGGGGGCACGCGCGACGGACGATTTATGCAATTTGTAAATTGACGCGCGAACGGTGACGCGTCCCGCGCGTACGACGGATCCCGCCGTATCAGGAATTCCAAAGTACGCATTTTGCATAAATTTCAGGCACAGACTGTATGTTAAACAGCCGTTTACATTTTCCGTCGCCGAACGCGCATGCGCCCTATCTCCGCTCTTTTCAACGCGTTCGTTTTGCATGCGCTCATTTCTTTTGCATGCAACCGACTTCTTTCTCAAAGGAGGAATCTCCCGGACTCCGCGGAAGGCGCTTTTCCTATCTCACCGAGCATGCTCTTTAACGAACCGAGTTTCCTTTCGAAAACGTCCGGCCGTCATCGGACGACAATATATAAAGCATTCGGCACCGAATACACTCGCACCGCGCGAACGTACTCAATAAAAGTATAAACTTGTTAGCCCGAGAAAGTGTGCTTTGAAAGCCGGGTCTTCAGATGGCTCTCGAAGCGTAACTTGGCTTCGACTGAAAGACGAAAGCCTTCAAAGTCGCTGAGATATTATGAAACTTTATTTGCCACGGCGAATGAGAGAGAATCCGAGATTATAGACGGGAGATATTACGATGTAACGATGTAACGACGTAAGGTGTCAGCCGTCTCCGAATTAAAAATCCACGTCGTCCTCGGGAAAGCGAGAATCGGTCGCATTTCTGTTTCCCCATTCACGTAGCAAGTCCTCCGAGACGAGAATGACGTTCGAGTTTACATTTTCAATAACGAAGACGCGGCGAAACGATGAAAGAACTTGCCAGAAGAAATTTCGCGGAGAGAAGTAGTCGGAAGCAGGCGGTGTATCTTCGCGGCAAGTTAAAGATTGCATCGCAACGTGAGGGCGAGCTTTATTCGCGGAGCAAATTCCGTGATTCGTCGTGCCGCGCCCATCAAGGACCTATTACACGTTTTTCTTCCCGGACCGACATTCCCGAGAAGTATTCGAGACACCCCGGAAACGGGCCAGAGAGCAAGGGAGAATAAAAACAGGCGGGAGACCGGAGTGATGCATTGTCCGTGCTATTATCCTTCTCCTCGCTAGAAATGTCTCCCTCCTCCACTTTCCTGCATCTTTTACTGTTGAATCCAGAAATTTTTTATCCTCCGCAGCAAGTCGCGCTATTGTCGACTCGTAAACTCATTTGCTAGCGTATCGTATCGGTCGAATTCCCGGTCGAACGATAAATATATTTATGCGAGCGTGTGACGTGTGTCGAAGAAAATCGTTGAATCGTCGTATTCCTATCTCCTCGTCACACATAACAGTTGGCAGTTACATCATAATCGCTATATACATAACATTATCTGCGCGGAGTTTGATTAAAGTTTAATGAGCGCCCGTAGTGTTAACTAATGCAACCTAATTACGATGTCGGAGTTTAATCTAACAGAAACGGATGTCACGTTTCGGTAAATCATTCCCGCGCAAATTTAATTAACGGATAGATCTGTGTCGATCCGCAAACACACAAATTCTGTTAGCGTATAAATTAGCCAAAAAGTCGAGATCTTCGGAGCGGAGCGATTGCCCGCATTCAGGCTCCCGTGATAAATTGATATCTGATCCGCGATGCGCGGAGCGGTTCGATTTTAGACGCGAAACCGCATCGTTCATCTCCCGTTGCTGCAATCTGCAATTCTCGCTTCGCGCTCGCAACAATTCGGCGTCAATTCCGCGCTCCGGCTGTCAGGCGCAGCCGGTCTGGCCGGGGATGCTAGTAGCATGATCCGGGCGCGTAATCCGCCGCTTGATTTTACGCTAAATTACATTAGCGGAATAGATGGAGCGCCAAAGACACCGCGTTAATTTCGCCGCAACTGAAATTACGGCGAACGACGACGACGCCGGCGAGATCCCTCGTCGAGAATACTAGCTCGTTCCCGTCACTCGACCTGTACATATATACCCGTCCGTTTGCGCGATGCAACCGAGCTATCCCGATATAGCGATATAACGCCATATCGAGATCGTCCCGGTTAATCCTCGGGACGTCGCGTCGGGAAAACGGATCGGCGCAGAACGAGAATCCGCACGGCTGCGAGTCAAGTCGACGGAGTGCACTCCGCGACTGACGCGATTGACGCGGCGACGAAGAAAGGGTGGCAGGATCGAAATTTTCCGAACGAGTCCTCTCGGAGCGCGAATCGCGCGCGCCTTTCCCCCACCCTACTCTTCTACTCTATTCGCGATCGATGTCGCATACGTGCATACGCGCGCACACGCGGTCGCGTGCACACGCGGCATACGGAAGACGCGGGTCAACGAATTTGGCCCCGGAGCCCGCAGGGGCCAACTTCCTCCAACTTGACTCGCGTCGACGCTTCCTCCGCTGTCGACGTTTCTCGCGGAGGTCTCCGACGATAACTTTAAATATTTGAGGATCCGTGCTTTCCATCTGGCCGCCTCCATTCGATACTCGGATGTTTATCCGCGCGAAAATTCCTCTCGGCTTCCGCGCGCTTTCGCGGAAGAGATGGGGAGCGCTTTTGTTAACGATGCGGATCGAAGAAAGATTTCCGCGACAGGTTGCGCTCCTTGTGTCTTCTTTCCGCGACGCCGCGCTCAAATAAACACAACAAGTCGATTTCTACGCCGCGCTCGCTGTCTTTGTGGAGTACGCGCGACACTCCGCGCTGGCATAAATCTCACGCCAAAGCCGATCGCGGGCGATGTGGTTCCCTTTCGAAGTAAAAGCACGAAGGTGAGAATGGAAAGATGCGGAAAATATGGGGGACGATACATTCGATCGACGATACATTAACGAGTAAAATTACTCCTTCTTCCCCTCTCGGTTTCTTACAAAAACGACGGATATCATTAATATGAATTCGCAAGTCGCTATACCTGCGTCCTTATATCCGTAATTAGACCGTAATTAAACAATTTATTGCTACGTACACTCATAAAGGGTAAAATTGTATCGGAATTATATGTTATCATCATTATCACTTTGCACGTTCAGCTAATCTCCAAACTTATTCGATAATATCCGATAAATAGCTCCGATAAATAGAAACGGCAAATAGCACGCTCAATGGAGAGCGAGGAAAGAAAAATAGCGGTAAATTCGCAGTAAATTCAACGATCCGCAATCTGGAGGAAATGTAAACGGGAACGAGAAAAGAAAGCAAGGCCAAACGAAACACAGCTACGTAAATTTAGAAAGGCAGGCAGGTAGCGGTGCAACGAAGACCAAAGCGACACATGCCCCGCATTAATAGGGTCGACAAAATTCGCCGCGGCTAATGAACCAAGTATTCGGAAGCAGGAATTGCAAGGTCAGCAAGAAGGGAGACGAGGAGAAAGCGTCGCGCGAAATGGCGAGCGACACTCGTAGCAAACTAATATCGATCTCCGTCGATATCGTTCATCATTTTTTACTGCTCTTTCGAGCAGCGCGACTTATGTTGGAGCTCGCGGGACGAATAGTCGGTTTAGAGCGAGATTTTCCGCGTCGGGCTCTCGGCATAATCCTCACTCGACTAATATCGCGAAGCTCGTACGAAGCCGAGAGAAAAAGACCGGGCTTCTCGCCCTGCCAAGTTTACAATCAGCGATTTTCCAGCGGGAACCACTCTAGAGAGAGAGAGAGAGAGAGAGAGAGAGAGAGAGAGAGAGAGAGAGATTAATGCCAGCGCACGAATTTGCGATGTTTTGCGGGATGCCGGGACATTGGACGCCCTTTGTGCGGGTTTCCGCCAAATCGACATCCTCGAAAATGCCGTACGATCTTTCTTATGTCCCGAATAATGCCGTGACCGTTGCAGCAACTTTTTCCTCGGCTTCTTTGGCGTAGATTATATCGTCTCCGAGTAAATTTGCTAAGGATATTACATTTTCATATGCAAACAAGGGGGCGTCGCGCGTTGCTCCGCGCGCGTTTGTCTCAAGCTGGCTTTATTCCGTGGAAAATTTCCTGTTTACCGACTACAACCTCGCGGGAAAAAAGCTACGTACCCTTTGATCTCACGCCATAGCCGCGACCTACTTTATTGCGACTTTCTGTAGAGAAATTTTCTTTTCTAATTTCGTGTCGACGAAAGAGACAGAGAGAGAGAGAGAGAGAGAGAGAGAGAGAGAGAGAGAGAGAGAGAGAGAGAGAGAAAGCACACACACGTCACATACAATACGCATGCCCGGACGCCAAAGAGATTGTTATAAAATTCTACATTATATTAATCCCGTTACGCGGCATATCATCAAAGGACGCGACGGAATGAACTGCCGTTACATGAATTTCATTGTAAGAAGAATTCTCACCGATGCTGCAATTTTTATCAACCGAGTCGCGCGTCTCCCACTCGCGCGCCCGCGCGGGTCTATTAAGTGGATCTGCGTGAAGCATGCTTTGATAATTATCTCCAGTAATTAAAACGCGTAGAACTCGCAGGATTTATATCAACGCCGTCGCGCTGATGCACGCTCCATTTATTCAGAAGAGATTCCTGGCGAAGGAGAGCGCTCGTCCGCACGCGCTACCAATATTCTCGCACCACGTTCGCATCGTTCGTACTACTTCCGGCGGGAATTTTCCGGCCGACGTTGCCTATCACGGAAATCCACTGCTTCATCCCCGCATTTCATCCTGAAGGATTCGAGAGGGTGGCGGAGGGTGGTTCCGTGACGCACGCTTCGGCAAGATCAGCGGGAATCACTCAACGGTCCTTGGGGGGGGGCGAGGGATGACGTTCTCCCGTGATTCGGAAGAAAGAAAAGGCTTACGGATGAAACCAGCGAACGGTAGAACCGGAAGGAACACAGAAGGCTCGTTGCTTGTAGACAACATCGCCAGGATACGCACGATCGCCATTAAGAAGCGGACACGGAGAGTAACGTCGGGGCGTACACACTGGCCGAGTTGTCGGACGTCTCGGTGGCTTCCACGTCGGAAAATGTAGTCGCCATTAACGCTAATACCTGGGCCAAGACGCGGGGCGTGCCAGGCATGCATTCGTGCAAGGAGAGAGGAGGGAAAATAGATTCAACCCCTTCCGTTACTCCCAGTTGCAAGTATGCGCCGAGCAGTGCGTATATTACCGAGATTCTCTCTGTTTCTCTCTCTCTCTCTCTCTCTCTCCCTCTCTCTTTCGCCGAAGACGAATCCCGTTTCGCATGTTGAACACGGCCGAGAGTAGAGAATTTATTTCTCATGGGGAGAAAGACCAATAATGTATTAAATTTCATTTCAGCAAGTTTAGCAACGGTTAACGAAAGGAGCTGCAAATACAGAATCGTCGACGAACTGAAACGGATTCTCAAGTTATAACTATCGAGATCTTATTATTTGTTTCTTATTTCGTGGAAAGCATGAAATTTTGATCAAACTGATCAGAGAATCCGTAAGTGAGAACAAGTACAATGAGAATCTGGGACACGCTACGTATATATTCACTGCGGAATGTATTCACAGTCACAGTGCTCAAGACGAGCGGACGGTTTCACAGCAGAAAATCAAGATTTCAAGACTTTCTCGCTTCAATCATTCTAAATCGCTCTTCGTCGAGGATGTCTTAAATTATTGCAAGCTCATTTACTTTGATCGGAGAGCACGATCTTGAAGTAGGACGACACGAAATTAATTTAAAGGTCAGAATACGAGCGAATACGTGTTGGTGAAATTAGAAATTACTCGCAAGTAACATCGAAATAATTTCTGCTGGAGATAATCCTTGAATCATCTTGCATGATCTAAGATCGCACATAAAAGTTTCGTAGCAGCGACGCTTCTTCCCGTTACGCTCCCTGTTTATTGATGCCTCAAGTTTGCAACGTTCACTCGTGCCTTCTGCAGCATACGGACTGTTTGTTCAATGAAAGAAAAAGTATCTCGAACTCGATGCTCAATAATAAAGACGACACCGACATTGAACACCGTTGCATTTAACACATTCGAGACTTGACAGTGTGAATGAACTCGCAAGCTCATTTGCATACGGCGTTAGCAATGGTTCGTCCCGTGAGCTGAAACACAAACGCGTTTCTCCTCCCTTTGTGAGATCAGAACCCTTTCGAGACTGTATAAACGCGGAAAAGGGGATCTCGGATTTCTATTGAGTCCGAAACATCGATCGGGATGCAGCAGCGGCGACGGTGGCGGAAGAGGCGGCCTATCTCGCGCAAAGCATCCCGCCAACATTCCTACGAGCTGGTCTCTACGACGCTTAGTTATCGATATATAGCGCCAAACAGAGCTCGACAACACAAAGCGGAGAGAGAAAGAAAGAGAGAGAGAGAGAGAGAGAGAGAGAGAGAGAGAGAGAGAGAGAGAGATGTTGGTCCGAGAAATACATTCCAGTTGAGTGAGAGGTGGCTCGAGGACTTTGGATTCCATCGGCGTCTCCGGTGCATGGATAACCCCATTGGAACACCTCGTCCTCCGTCGTCGTCGTCGTAGTCGTCGTTCTATATCTCAGCCGCGACACAGCCACAGAGGTGGGGAAAGGAATGCAAGCTCGAGGAAGAGGATCGATTTTAAGGGTCGTTTAAAGGAACGAAAGCTGAACCGAAAAACAAAAAGCTGCTACTGCAACAGCCAAAGAGAACGAGAGAGAGAGAGAGAGAGAGAGAGAGAGAGAGAGAGAGAGAGAGAGAGAGAGAGAGAGAGTCATCGTGGCCATCAAAGCCATGCAATGCCAGCCAGTGCAATCGGTTAGTGTTGGCCGTCAGACGCGCCTCGGATGCGACAGAGAGAGAAAGAGAGAGAGAGAGAGAGAGAGAGAGAGAGAGAGTGAGGGGGGAGATTGGTAGCGGAACGATTTCGAACTCTGAGAAGTCCTTAATTGCTGTGCTCGCGCGCAGCGAGAAGATGCCCGAGAAGGCCGAGGCCATGAAGAAGAGTTTTACGAGCGTAACACATCTCAGCGATCTCGAAAAAAGTTTACACCCTGTGAAACCGAGGAAACGCGAACGAGCGTGCGCGCATGCGCTCCTCTCGTTCTCCAACGTGCTCGTCTGGCAAGTTTTACGGCCGCTCGTTGACCGATTTTTCAGTAACGATCAGCCATGCATGAGCCAACGACGGATGTGTGTCTGACTGTAAACGAGCTTCGTAACTTTTTGCCCTTTACGTCCTTCTGGTCGTTCGTCATCTCGCTTACGACTGCTGCCAATCGTAGGCTACCGCGGGATTTACGCGGAACACTCGCGTGTTGCAAAACTGTGCAAACTATCTCAGAGATAATGTAGCTAATGCAGCGCTGCGGAAAAATGAAACGTTGTCAATGATATCCTCTTTTGCATCATCCATTCCTACGCTATCGATCTCGCTTTACAATCCTCTCACGATTCTCTCAATTTGTTCCCGATGCTGCTCGACGAAACTCTCAAAATTTGGCCGAACTCTCGCGGGTCTGTAAACCGTCATTTGCAAGATTGCAGGAGTCCATATTATTCCTCCGTACGGTTTCCTTTTTTATCGGGCCGGTACTCGATGCACGTATAGGACGGATCGTGAGACTCCGAGGAAATCTGAAGTCTTTTAAAGCTAGAACGCTCGTTTTAGAGCCTGCGCCTTCAACGTTTGACGATCGTTAAAACTTGGCAGAATTGTTTGGAACTTTATGAGCTGCCGCTTATATCCCGAGCGAGCGCATATTACGGCAATATGTTTCGTTATTACGGTAATGCGCTCGAGCTGCCGATCTTACAAAGGGAATCGCTACAATGACGAACGCGCGATGTCGGGATCATTCCGTGTCGTCGTTAACGGCTCTCGCCGACCACTAATTATGACCTAACTTCCACCGATGCTCTTTACGTACACACAAATGCGTTGCGCGATTTTCATACTTTGAGCATCGCGTGCAACGATGTAATTAGGAGCAAACGTACAGTTAAAGACAATTGGACGCCGAGAATGATTACGAGAAACTTGTTATAGCTTTCATTGCGAGCGTGCCGAATTAATGGCAGTATCGTTCCCTCGACGATTACGCTTACATCGCTGTTTGAGTGAATCTTCTCGTAAACGAGAAGACTTATAGAGAAACTTCCCATCTGAATGGACGAAAAAATCAATCACGAGAGAGAGAGAGAGAGAGAGAGAGGGAGAGCGCTGAGCGAATTAAAGGGCCGGGAAGAAAAAGCATTTAAGTTTACGAAAACGTAAACTTTCCACGCTGAGAAGCAAAAAAGCTCCCCGTATAAGGCTAAAGTACAACTAATCGAAAGTCTCGCGCAATAGAAGAGCCAATTAATTCAGAGCGATGGGAATGATATCCAACATTTCGCGCGGAAGCGCGCCAACGACCGGCAAAGATTTCTTTTCTAACGCGAATCGAGGCTTCCCGTTCGCGAACAATCTTCGCAGAAAAATTTCTATACAATTACAATAAGAGAGAAGTTACCTCTCACATTTGAACCCGGCTTGCTCCCGCGTTTCCCTCTTTCTCTTTTTTTGCATTCCCGTATCGCGTGTCGAACGGTGTTCCGCGTTTCGCGATGCAGCAAAAGTTAAATTCGAAAAAGTCCTCTCATCTCAAAGCGTGGGTCGAAGTGTGGGTCCGCTACTTTTACGATATAACCCATTTTAAAAGTTACGAGCGAGAACGAACGAATCGAAAGCCGTACCGGGGGAAAATCTATGTACGTGGAGCGTCAGACGCATCCCCGGATCGTCTCCGATCACGGCCCGAGCGTTTACATAGAGAATCGGCGTTAAATCGATTCCCAGAGACGTGCGATCAGGCGCAAAATGAACAGCCACCGTCGAGCATCATCAGCTGATCACGTCATCCCGGTCATTTCATCTATTGACTCATTAATTTCAATTGTTGGAACAATTTTCTGAATTTTCATCGTATGACAAAGATTATCCTCAAAACGTATAATTATTTCAATTCTTTTTCTAGTTCAAACCTTGAGTGAGATCTAATCTACCCTCCTTTAAAACATAGATATAATAATTTATATAGAAATTCCTTCTATATAATTTAATATGGCAGATCAGATATGCCATGTGTTTGGAGTCCCGTTCATAAAGTTTTACTCAAATTTTATTTTGTCAGGAATTAATACCTGGAGAATTAAGAAGCCAAAATTCCGCTGTATTTAGCTTAATAATTTACTTCCACGGTTTTACAATAATAATCCTCATTTTTATTATAACAATAATTTTTTACATCATGATTCGACGCGCATCCGCGACGTATACCAACGTTGTCTCCACAATTATCATACATCCAATATCCAGCGGGCCGGAATTCGAAGGGACGTGCCATCAAGACAACAACAACAACATCTTTATGGTCCAACTACCCTACAAGGCGATCTACAAGGTCCTCCTTCCCGATCGATCCCCCCCTGATCTACGATCGAGGTCGCCCGGTCTCGTGAAATAGCCACGACAACGGATGTAGCTTCGGTTCGATCTACGAGCTACTTGTAGCCCGCGCGAAGCCGAGCATTTTCGTCTAGATGCATATCCCTTCTCTCTCGAAGCCCCGACTCACGAATATTTGCATAGCCGCGTGTATTTCGCCCCGGAAGAGCTTTCCGCCCGACTGATCCTCGCCGTCATCCCTCCGACCGCCCCGACTGCCGCGTCTTTTCCCCATCCGCATCCGTGATGATGAAATCTTTGGTGTTACGGCGCCGTAAAGGCGAAATGAAACTATCGAATTTTTCGCGGACTTTGCGCTCGATTTGAAAGAAAGACAGAGAGAGAGAGAGAGAGAGTGAGAGAGAGACATTTGGACTGCGGTCCATACGCTCTCGGCGAGCTGCATCTCTCGCGCGCATCTCTCGTGAATTTCGTCTTCGTCGCCAGGCGGGAACTTATATCGCACGACATTATTTTAAACGCAAGTGCGGCAAACGCCGGCGCAATACCGGAATTACGAGATGGACTCCTGTTCGAAATCAGTTCGTGAATCTTTGTGCTCCCCGCGCATACGTGCGACGTAAGTCATTCTTTGTATTCATGCTGCTTCCGTCTTATCCTCTTTCTCGCTTCATACGGCGGGAATGCGCGGAATGACGAGACGTACGTGTTAGCTTTCCGTTGTTCGACGTGTTTTTCGTGAATATCAGCGTTGAATGGATTACACGACTAAAACACGAGCGATTCTTGCAGATGTTGAAAGGAAAATGACTCAAGTTACGTTTCAAGAGATGTAATAAATTTTTCCGATATGTGTAATGTTTTCAGGTGCAAGCTTCTTCTATCGAGTTGCTATTTATTTTACTAGTTTTTTTTTATTAATTACTAAACGCTAATATGCATAAACGTCAGCTCTTGCAATAATGGCAAATGATTAAAATTCAGCTTTATTTTGGAAATGCTGGTATATCGCGTATTTTGTTTGAAAATATCGGAGACGTCGAGTGATGTGGAAATCAAAATTAAGGAATGTTTTCGTATGCTTTCGGTTAAAACGTTAAAAGTTCTGATGTCTTCGTCGATCGTATCCCGCGACTAAACGTACGATGATCCTCATTTATATTCCTTTCCCCGAATGCTGACGTTACATCGTTCAATTGTCGTTACTGTCAGACAGTCGAAAGCATTGGATTCACATTTGAATTTTAAGCGGTACTTGTCGATTCTCGAGGATCGATTGTTGGTCCCTTGATGACTTGACGTCCGCATTAAGAAGAACAATTCCAAAAAAGAACAATCGGCCATTTCTCTTCCATTCTGCATTAATTACTTTTCAATAGTCTTTCCGTGTAATCATGCAGGATTTATTGATGCTATATGAATTTATCGCAAGCTCATGCTTGTTCGAGTGACGGTGCAAGTGACGAAATTATGCATCGCAGCAATAAAACACTTTGTGAGAAAATTAGGCTTCTAATATCACGAAAAGTTTTCGCAATCACGCGAAAAGTACGAGCAGCTCTGATGTATTCTTGAAGGACGATCGAAATCGGACGTATCGTTGCTTCGCCTTTGTAATTCGGAATAACCGCGGCTATTGCGGTTATTCCGAAAATGCGTTAGCAGATAGTCAGCCATCGCGCAATTAGGATGAGGCATCACGTTCCATCTAGTGAGCATCGTGATTTTCGAACCGAATATGCATCCCGGATGAATGTGTTCACATCCCGCGCGTTAATTAACTCGCTCGACCAGTCGGCTGTCTTGTAATTTCGCAAAACACGTGCTCTTAATTATCAAGCGACTAATTTGGGCGAAACTCTCCGCTAGTTAACCAACTCCCATCTGGCTCGTGCTAGCCACAATCGTCTACTTTGCTCGTTACACGATTCACGGATCAATCCGTTACAACATCGCGCGGAGTTCTTATCTATAATTTCGTCAATGATAGATTTCAGACTCGAAACATTCCGAGAGCGGGCTTTTCTAAACGCGCAAGATTCTTTCCCAAGACGAAAGATGCTCGATGAATAAGCTACAATTTCCCGTTTACACGCGATAAGAGCGGTTCGCAGCGTGACGATAAACGATGCAATCTCTGCGAAATCGCTTATATCCACACTTTCGCCGATTCGCGAATGTATTCGTCGAACTAAATAACGAGAGCGGCTGCACCCCTCCGCGGCGACATCTCGGAAGGGTAGAATGGTTCACTGATGTTTCCATGAGCACCTAACCATCGAGCATTCATTAGGGCAGTCGCTTCGGTTGCTCCGAGCCGAAATGGCGTTGCCGCAATTCATACTGTGACACGGTGCTTGATAACAAAGGCGGCTCGGGGATCTTCCTCTTTATTAATAGACGACCGCGCCATGTCTACCGTAACCGAGGGTGGAATGGTTAAAACCACCCACTCTCGCACCGGCGAACGAAGATGGAGAATAATATACGACGCACGTTCGCCGGCTTTAAGCCCCCTCGATCCCGGTGGGAGGTGAACGGCGGTGCAATGATTAGAAGTGCATCACGCGCGTGCGTGTACGTGTATGCGTTAATTCCTACTTGTCATTAGCGCGCGAGTCGTCGACCGATGACGCGATTAATTATCACACCAGCGAGTATCAGGCTTAATCTCCCGGATCGGCTGTTTCGTGGATACGTCCTCGCGCGGTGGATCACGCGCGCGTGATCGCCAAAGAACGGTATTTCCGCATTCGTGGAACTTTCGTCGCGCGCTGTGATCGATTATGACGTATCAGGTTCATCAGCTGCGTGAGGGAGGAGGGGAGGGAGAGAGGGAGCAGCAGCGCATATTGACTCTGCTGCTGACTGAAAACTTAACGCTTTCGATGAATCGCTTATCCGCGGCTCGATGTCGCGCGAGCCGCATCGTACGATTAATCCAATTAGCTCCACGCTTGCGCCGTTTGCTTTTCCGAGGCGATAAGTAATCTTAGCAACTAATTAATTAAACCAGCGATCCTGATTAACCATCCACGTGCCCAGGTTTCCGCATAATTTCACCGGAGGATCCTGTGAAATGCGGAAGAATCCGCTCCTATGAATCATCTAGCGCGAACGAACGCGCATTTCGCGCGAGCGATCTGCGGCCGTACACGTGATTCGTCGGCTCGTTTATGTCAGCGTGAGGAGCGACGCTTCCTCTTCTTCTTCTTCCGGGAAGTTTCGCGTCCCGCGTCCGGCCAGCGGGACGAGGGCGAAAGAAACACGAGATTTGTCCGGGAGGGAAGAAAGATAAACTTACCTAGCGCGCGCCACCACTCGCGTAAAGCGCACTACCCTCGCGCGCACGTAACACTGACCCAGGCCTGGCTGCGAGCCTGGTCGCTCACTGTTCACTTGCGAAACACCGCCGCTCGCGGAATCTCACCACACACCGTAAAGCGCGCCCTCGAGTATCACGCGCGTCGCGATATCGCCGACTCGAATCCGTCGTCGGTATCCCGAGGGATCTCTGGCTCTAATCGCGCGGAAAAACCGCGCGATTGGCTCTCGCGCGCGGCGGAATGCGCTACGCTCGCCGAGTACGCGGCAGAGTGAGAGAGAGAGAGAGAGAGAGAGAGAGAGAGAGCGGAAGAGAGTGAGCACTCTCGCGCCCGCGGCACAAGGCGCGTGCGGTCCGGACGCGGAACGTGAGTGCCGCTCGGTGGAGGCGACTGAACCAGCCGGGCTGCCGGAGCGCGCAGGTCCTACGGAACGTCCCACGTCGAGCTGCGGCGGCAGAGCCACGAACAGGGTGCTCGGCGAGGGAAAATACTGCCGAGCCCCGTCGAAACGTCGCCAAGAATCCGCCGCTTAATACGCGCGTTCCGGACAAGAGGCGAGCGCGAGGGTGGGCACGCGCATATGAAAGGCTTGGGATCTCCGCGCGCGCGCGCGCGCGCGCGTATAGATAGCTGGAGATATTTAGCGTGGTCGAAAATTAAATTCCCCTGGGAATGATATATTTTAATCCCCGATGTCGAGCACGACATAGGGGAACGTATTGTTCGCGTATACCCCCCCTCTCTCTCTCTCTCTCTCGCTCGTTCTCTTCTACAAACGCGGTGTTTGATTTCATGCGCGGGGATTTAGTTATCGCGCGACCTTATTTTCCATTACTTCTATCCTCATTGAGGATTAATCAATGGAGAACGCACGAGAACGGTGAATTAATTCTGTTAACGCGCACAGCTGATCTTTAACGGAGGTTACACAATAAACGCCAGGCGCGAAAACCGAAAGCAAAAAGGATAGGGGGATTAAAAACGATATTAATAATGTAAGGGAACGTTTTATAGAATTGCGCGCGGAACAGCGTGCAAAAGAATAATAAGATAATACCGCGGTACAATTATAATAAGATTATATTTAGCAAGTTGTAGATTTTTCAACCGACCGCTTCAACGAAAATTCAATTACGTAATTAAACCTGCTGGGATAATTATGAGAATGGTTACGGATTAAGCTCCGTTTCGCGAATAACGTTTTATAAAGCGAGTCTTGCCGCAGGTTTCCCGATAGGGGAGAGGAAGGATTCAAATTTAATTAATTAGTGCACGTAACAATCGGTGACAGATGTACGATTGACGATCGATGTAATAACGAGTATCACGCGATGAAAAGTAGTTGAACGAAACCCGCCGTAATACTTTTATCTCTTCCAGCCGGACTACAGCGAGCGCCCACGTGCCGAAAGCAGTCTCTATAAAATATTGCTGGTAACGCTGCCATTTTTCTGGACATCCAATCATATCCAGCACGCATTACCGCGAAATTTTCGTGCTCTCCGTGATTATCGCTACTCGGGAAACGGAAATCTCCGGCGATTAGTCAGTCAGTCGACATTACGAGTACTGTTCGCAGAGATACGAAAACGAATTAACGGTTTCCGATTAAAGAAAATGCTAATAATATGATCTCTTCAGACTGCCGAATGCTAAGCCGGATCCTCGACCTTTATCCTTTATCCGACCTTGGGACCGGCAGAATGATTACAGAGTTGTTCAGCAAGTATGTAGGAGGACTAGACTGATGAAAATTGCAAGAGACGAGTCACTTATTGACAAGAGAAGCATAGAAAGAGATGCTGCGACGATACAGCCAAAAGATGGAAAAGTAACCGTAACAACAAACAGGCCGTGGATGCCTCGAATGGAGGCTTGAAGAAGAAGAACAAGTACAATCAGCGTAAAACAGTCGTCATACGCGACGTGGTGTTCATGGTAGATACTTCGTATAAATCTCGCATAAGCGAATTAACCGCTTCAAATTGGTTCGTTCGCGTGCGCGAGCAACCCCGTAAAATCCGGGGAGCTTATTATCGGCTAATGCTACTTCGCTCCTTATTTATTGCCGGACACAACGGCGCGCGCGCGCGCGCGCGCGCTGTTGTAATACGTGTGGCATGCGAATATCGAGCACGATTCACCCTGCATAATATTAGCACGATATTATAGTTCCGTCGTGGATTACGGGAAGGGTCGAACCGAATACCTAATAAGGGTTTTACGACTGTCTAGGAAATCCGTGATTAGGTTCTCAACTATGCGAATCGAGGCGCGACGTAACCATCACTTGCGCGCGTTCCAGCATCCGCAGCTCATCGACATGCTGGCGGCTCCTTGTCCGAATATATATTGATCCGAAATAGAAGTGGAATTCGAGCGTTAGAACGTGTTAAAGCACGAGGCTTATACTTCTTGAGGGAATACGGATCGAATGGCTAACGATATTCCTGAAACACGTCCGTTCCCTCGAATAACCAGAAACTCGCATACATTCCTGCCGCACGTACACCTTATTGTCGGATTAAAAGTTCATCCTGGCTCGGAAGTAAATCTCGTTAAATCGCATCGCTGGCGGATTGCCTCTGTGGCAAAACCAGAGACGAGCTTACAAGAATGATGAGCGCCTTGCTCCCGCAATTTGTTCACGGCACACGCGTACCAGTTTGCATTTAGATTCTGTATTCACTCGGCGAATCTCGTTCCGCGATCCTTATGTCTGAAAGTCCGAGCTGAAAGAAGAAAGCAAGCTTATAGAATCCGCGTCGACGGAATCATATCCGCGACGCTTGTCGAAAGAAGCGCCAAAGAAGCTAAACGATCGTTTGGCATTGCATTTCGATTGACGAGATTGCTTCAACCGACAGCGAAACGGTTCTCTCTCCCTCACACGCATGCAGGAACTCGCGGATGTGATGATATTAAAGAGAGAATTATAGGTCGAGCGATATTAAATTATCCGATTCTATGCGTCAAAAATGTTAATGATGGCCCGATGAAATTCAAATTTACTATTAACGCAAGATCAAATTTGCTGCGACGCTATTCATACATTTTCGAGAAACGTGTGCGTAAAAAAGCGAATGAGTGGAACGAGAGATTTCATTAGGCCGCGAGATGGGAGCGGAAGGATTTTCTCGGTTTAAAGCGATACGTTGCTCATATGAAAATCCCAATAATACTCGCCGTTAACTTCTCCGGGTAATTGAGCAGCGGAGCGTTCCGCACGGAAATTGTCTAGAAATGGCGAAGAATACGGGGCGATCTCACAGTCTGTCGGTTACGTTTGCGAGGAGCTGTTTCAACCGCAACTTATTATTGGATTTTCGTCCAAGTTCGAATACTGATTTAATAAGATCATTCGGATCATTCGTCCGTTCCTTGCTTCGCGGTTAAACGCTTTCTCTTCCGTGCCGATGTCGCGTTTATCGATTCGTATGAACATTCACATTTTTCCGCGTATGATTTATTAACGCGCATACCACGGGGCGTTTCGCATGATACTTCGTCTCAATTAATGTCATCCAGTCTTGCGGTAGTTGCTTTAGTGATGGAGATGGGTAGTTTTAGTCAGACTGGACAATAAAGCCTAGCAGCTCGATCACGGTAATTAAGATATTTGTTAATAAGAGATCTCCCTCGCATCTTGCTCCCTAATGCATCTAATTTTCTATTTCACTTCAAATGCGAGCAGAAAGAAAGGAAGAGCGCACGTATCGGTGTAAATTTCAGCTCCGTGATAATGGAGAAAGATATGTGTGTGTGTGTGTGTGTGTGTGTGTGTGTGTGTGTGTGTGTGTATGTACGCGCAGATAATAAAATCGAGATCCTTACTAAAGGAGGACGATCATTATCGCAACATCGGGACACGCCACGCTGCTCTAATGATTTTACGTACATTGCCGACTCGCAAGTTTCGCTCCGCGTGTCGCAATTAAAATGTAACGACCTGCCGGATCTAACTGGACGTGTCGCGAACGCTGTCTGACTTACACGACTGCTGTCGATAATGTCATCTGCCTTAGTTTCCGCGAAAGAAAGAAGAAATTCCTGAGAGCGACAGCCCTGTAATGACGCGAATGCACCGGATGGCACGCTCTTACCGCGTTAAGCTTTAACGGCACGATATCTGGTGAATCTACAGATGCATTTTTCGTAGATTAGTCTCGGTATAAATTTTTTCTTCTCCCCCTCCCCTCTCCCATTCCCGCCCTTCCCCTGCGCAGGAGTTTGCAAAGTCCTGCGATGTCGCGATATTCGAAGAGATGGGACAACGAACAACGAGTGTGAAGGAAATGAGGCCCAGCATATGGCCGATTCGTTGTTTAATTATCGATTTAGTTCCATTGAAAAGTCTCGACTGGACTTGAAACTTCAAGTATACACGGGGTACGGGATGAAACCGGAGATAGGACGGCGTGAGAAAATTCGAAAACTGCGATACGTTATCCTGGAAGAAACATTCAGCGATATATAACGCCACGAGGATCTCGCGTATAGGCGTTTCTCAAGCGTCGAGTATAACCACCACTTCGTAATAAATGGCGGGAATATCTCAAAACGTCACTTTCGGATACTTTCGACCGCGCGCCGCGGCCGGCTTATTTACGAGCGTCGCGCGCGCCGATAATCCGTCACGGCGCGATAATTCGCCGTTGCGCGAGTTGCGAGCGCAAATTAAACGATCCCACCCGCGCACCTGCAAGCGCAGCGGTCGCGGCGCCGCGATTGTCATCGGCGCGCGCGCAACCGCCGCTAAATTGCGCACCGCGCACTCCGCCACCCCCACTCCTCCCCGTCGAGCCGCCACGAGCGCAGTTCCGATTCGCGGGTGGTGCTCGCGATGCCCGAACGCTCGACACGCTCTAGCGATTTCACCGCCGAACGTCGCAGCGGCAAAAGCCGCCGCGCTGCGATTACGCCCGAAACCGGCGAACGCGATGCGTCCCGCGGCGCCCCGATGGCCGCTTTTCGAGTTATTACGTGCCGACACGTGCGCTCGTTGCACCTGGAAACACGTGCGATCTACTACCTCACGTCGCGTCGCGCGAATGTTTAGTCGAATTTCCCCCCACCGAGTCCAAAAGATCCAGCCGATCGATGATCCCGCTGGCGGATTCTCTGCTCGCGTACTCAGAGAATTGGGATCGGGATCTCGCGGCGTTACTATTTCCTCGATGCTTTCGATGCGATTATCGTGCGCCCTCTTGAAATTTTAGCGACAGGGATCGATAAGCGAAACGCCGCAGCTGGGAACGGCGTTGCTTTAGGCAGCCGTTTAACTTTGCTGACGCGCGCCGCGTACGTAAATAGGCGACGTAATCGTTTGATCTCGTAACCGTGGTGTTATTTCGCTCGCGCGCGACGCTGGCAGGCGCTCTGATAATTTATTCGGTGGATAAAAGTCATAATAATTAACGATGGCGATGCGCGAATAAATACGGCTCGGATGGAGCTGATTTAAATGCGACGTGGCAGGGGGAGCCGCGGGRGSGGGGGRGGGRGGGGGCGGRGGGGGGGGCGGAACGCGGGCTTTCCCGGCGTGATAACTAACGCTCATTATCGCGTTTGATTTAATAACTTCGTAACAATTTCATCGGACATTAAAAAGGCATTATGACGCAACGAGGCGAGGTCATTTTTGACACGTAACGCGTGACGCTGCGCGCATAAACGCGCATTGTTCGCGCCGCGCACTTGACACCTCTCGATGTACAAACGAGAGCGATTATTGAATCCGTATTAATGATTAATTTCGCTTGTAAATGGAGATATAACGGCGGCGATGCATTATGTATCAACGTTATTCCGACGTGAGGTCCCGAACAAAAACACGTTCCGGATCTGTGACGAGCGTGCGATCGGTAATAATATTATCGATGCGAATGGCAATCGAGGCACGCTTTCAATTCATAAAGCAGCGAATTTCGAACAACGACGCAATGCGACGGAAGCGATTCCACGGGCGCTAATAACGCCCGCCGTTTTTCAATTTATTACGAAATGATCTCCGCGCGCGCGCGCGCGTGTCCGTGCGCGGCGCCGTTCGCGCCGCCATCGCGTTAAAATGCCTGTTATCCCGCGTTATAGAGGTTTGCGCGGCCGCCAATATATGCGTCGTATTTGCATTGCATTCATTCATACGTTTCGGGGCAAACGACCGCACGCGACTGCGGTTAGCGACCGACGTCGCTTAAACGCTCATTTACCGATAAGGATTAATAATTAATTTAGGATTTATTATTGATGCCGTATCCCGTATCACGAGCGGCCCATAAATCCGTGGCGCGCATCGACCCATATAAATTTTGACGTATTATCGACGCGGCGCGTTAATGTAGTCTTATTTAATCGCTCGCCCGTTTTGCGAACGAGTATTATCCTCGACGAGGGACAAAATGAAATTTGCATCTTTTTCACGCGGCACCGAAGCCGGATAAGCGCGACGAAATAAGCGCGACCGTACGATAAAGGGCAAATTTTACGACAAATCTGATTCGCTATTTTTCCGCGGTTGTGTTATATACACAAGTAAAATGCATAATAAAGAACGCATATGTAATAAAAACTGGCTCAAGCTCCAAATTCCCTCGCTGAAAATTCTGACGAAATTATCGGCTATTTTTACAGACAGAACGATGAGCAATCGCACGAGTCCAAGTATCGAGAATCGATTACTTTAGATCGCGCCCTATCAGGCGCGGGGATTTCCCTCTCAGGACTCTTCGTCGCTGCCGAATTCAGCCGAATTCAGCCGTGTCGCGCTCCGTCCGGGAGAGAAAGAAAAAAAAAGAACAGAGAGAAAAAGGAAAAAAGAGAGAACAAGGAGCACGTCTCAAGACTTGGGATTTGTGTATTACGTTCTCTCTCATCCGATTTCCATTTTAACTTGCAGGCTGATTCGCTCGGAATCCCCGAGCGGAATTGAATCGCACCTCCGTCCCGTCATCGATCATGCCGCTCAACGAGAAGGAGGTAGTGGTGGTGGTGGTAGTGGTGGGGGGAGGCAGTAACGTTCCGCGATATTTGAAAGTGCGGCGGGAACGAATCGGACCGAGCCGGCTCCGGCCAACGCGCAGGGCGCGTTTTTACGCGGATGCTCGCGGAATTTCGCAAATATTTACCGCGCCGCATTGTGCGCGATTCTACGCGATATGCAGACATCGAGGAGGACGCGGAGCTGCCCCGGCCGTGCAGTTACGCGAAAAACCGCAGTTTACATCTAACATTCCTCCGGCACGGCCTTTGGCCCCTACGAGCGTACAATTCGTACGTGAGCGCGACATAGCCGGGGGAGGCGGGGATCTTGTCGCAATTTGTGCCACAAAATAGCGACCTTGGAGTTTCAGCAGGTGTAAACTGTGTATTTTGTGCACATGTTGGGGACTCTTGCTGAAAAACAGGAACATTAATCCGCGTCGCTCGCTTGACGGGCGAAACGGTTAGGGCTTTATCCATGTGCGCGTGTACGCGAATTTATTATACGCTTTATGCACAAGCGCATATTCAAAAGTTTTTTCACTCAGGTCTGATTCCGTCCTATTACATCCCAAAGTAAAGATCCCGTCGCAGGATCCCGTCGATCTCAAGGCTATTTACTCGGCGCCGCCGTCTCGTGGAAACGGAACGACGTCGGCGTGTTGCAGCTCGCCAGGCGGTATCATCGCGCGATAAGGGCGGCAAGTAAGCGTACGTGTCACGCGGCCGGACAAGCGGGGAAACTCTGGGCGGAAAAAACACGCGGCAGCTCGAACAAGCAGCTGCTCGAAAGGTTCAAGAGCCTGCAAAAGCCCCAGATCTCCCGTTCTCACCGCCCTCGGTTTCACCGGCGCCGTTCCGGATGGCGGTGGGTGGCGGGATGGAGGTAACCGTATTCTCGAGGGACTACGGTTACCTGGGACTCATGACGTTACGGTTCGACAACCGAGAGTATCCACGTACTCGCTCTTTCCGCATCCTTGAGCCGCGAGCTCTCTCCGCTCAAGTCTCGTCGCGCTCGCGCACTCGAGTGCTGCACCGTGCGTTACATACGCGACGTACACGTATATCCTCGTGTTCATTCACGCGACAGGCAGACGCGAGAGCGTTTCCGGAGATTTCGTCGAGCGGGACTTTATACGGGACTGTCGCGCAGAAATTGTAACGTCGCGGCGCCTTTTATCGAGGTCTCGCACAATATCACACACGCGCGCGCGCGCGCGCGCATGTGCGAGCAGACTTCCGCGCTTTCAAAGCTAGACGAGGTACCGTTATAATTGTCAAAAAGCGTGTCTTCGCTAGCTTTGTGACGCGACGGGTATTCTCGCTCGAGTCGATCTGCCATCTTTGTCATCGTTATCAAAGCGCATTCATAATTAGGATGCACGAGCTAGTGACATGCCGCGTAAACATACACATACACGGATACGTCTATGCAACGCGAGGCTCGACGCAAGAACGCTTTGCGCAGAGAGAAATTCCAAAAGTGTCCAATTTGATTGAATACACCGCGAACACACGGACCCGGCAACCGACACATTCCAAAGCAGAAAGAGAGCAGAGCAGGGAAGGGAAAGGGGAAGAAAGGACGAGAGGGACGAGGCTTACTCGGCGAAAGCCGGGAATTCGGTTGCACCTGTGAACGGCTTTACCGTTCGCCCTGAAAGGGCGCAATTACCGTGCCGATTCTCAGCACCCTCCACGTCCAGCAATCCAGAAGAGTATTTTTTCGATGGACGAGATTGATTCGGAAAGAACGAGAGCCCGAAGGGGCTATGCCCTTGAGTCTTTTTCCTCTGCTACATCTTGTTCTCACCCTGTTCTTTTATCTTGTTCGGCCGGCTGGTTGCTCTTGGAATAATCGATACCGCGGTAGTGCGAACAAGTACGACGAAATCCTTCAATCTGAATAGCTTAGGAGAAATCGAATTGAGCGAATGCAGATAAAAACGTACAACTCTTGCTGTCCCTGACATCACCTGAGCACTCTTCGACATTTGAAATCAACCCATGAATCCGTAGAAATGTTGTTCACAAGTCGCTTATTTACTTTTATCCGTCTCCATCGGACTTTCATGTAAATTGCGCCGTACTATAATCGAGTAACAGGAATGATTGTACAGTAAAATCACCTGAGATGTATAATTAAGCGTGACAAAGCAAAACGCCAAGAAGAGCGCGTTAGCGCTCGATTAACGAGACTAATGCCGAGTCACCGAGGTCAGCGTGCAAGGTGACAATTAAATAAATGAACGAACGAGGTTGCGCGAGGGCGACAATCGATACGGCGGCGAGTGAGCATCGGCGTTGCATGATGCGGGCAGACATCCAGCTTATCCCGAGATTCCAGCGTATTCGCGGTAATACTCGGCCATTTATAATCCGGCAGTTAAAGGGCATAAATCACGGAGGGAAAGTAAATGTACGCACATTTAAGTTACTACCGCGGACGCGCGGTGTACGTGCCATCTCGCCATTGTTCCGACAGCTAAGATTCACGGCGCTCTGCTTGCCCGGAGCTCGGAATATGATCTTGCTCTTTAGTACATCGAGAGTGGGAGGGATATGGGGAGACCGCGTTTGCTCGAAGCTTTTCACGACGACGTGACGAAATTGTAGGCGACGCTTTAATGCGATCATCGCCTTGCGACGAAACGATACTGGGAGATCCTTCGCGCGTCTACATTAGTGAAACTGCTACACTCGAGCTGCAGACGACCGTCTTCAGGTTTTAACAAGCTGTTCGTGGTGCAAGGTGTATAACTTCTTTTTAAATTGAGCTTCGAGTTTCCCGTCGCGCGATTTCGGCAGCAGAGTCGCGGATAAGTTGGTAAATTAATCCCCATATAGAGCGGAACGACGCGGACATATTCGAAACGTTAGAAATGTATATTCGCGAGCGGCGAAACTTACAGCGGAACTAATCTCACGCAGTGGACTCCTTTGCTTTCACGGCCTGTGAATCCCAATTTTATGTAGGAACTTGTTCACCGAGTTGCTTCAACTTGGAATTAGATGTGTCCTTAAAGGCTACTTGAAGTATTTAAGTAGTCATGATGAACGCTAGTTACGGCACGGCGGCGAGGTGAAACCGTGATATGGAATCGATGAACAATTTAGCGAAGCATATCTCTCAAAGCTTTGTGTAATACGAATACATTGTACAAATGTATTTGCGTATTAAAAGCTTGAAATGTTCTGGATGTTAAAAATGCACGCTCTAACTACCGGGTTGTTAAACTCTGCAGAGATCGAGAAAAACGGGAGAAACGTGCGTTTTCATGCGAGAGCAATCGGATGTTTCAAATCGCGCGCGGAGTAGCCTCGATGTATCGCACCAACGCATCGCGTCGATACCGCGAAACGTCGCTGATTTCGTGAACGAAAATGCCAGCAGCTGCTGGCGAGTCGATTTACGGGATATCGATCCCTTGAAATTGGAGGACCGAAGAAGAGTTTCCGCTTGCTGCGGCATTAAACGCTGCCGGAACAACACGCGGAACACGACGACGAAATATTACGGAGAATTTACTACGACGCGTCCGCAAGGAAACGCGTGCACGCGTATCTCCATTACGCCGAATGATTTGCTAAAAAAAAATTGTCCCGGATGAAGACGGTAACAGTTTATGCTGTTCCGAGGGGAAACGTATTCCCTCCTACCGCAGGAACGCAATTCAGGGTGCAATTTAGAGTGCTGGAGGATAAATATGCGAGGTGCCTTAAAACCCGGCAATTTCAACGGAGATAATTTTACCTCGCGTTCGCGTCAAGATCTGTCATTGAGGATGAATCCAGAACGCTCTGTGCGTGTGTCATAAAATACGGCGTTTAATGAGCAGAAAGGGAAAAATGTGGAAGGACATTTTAATTTCACATGCGTGCGAATTCATGTGCAATTAACTACAAAATTGGAGGAATCACAGCCGAAATGTAAGGCATTTCGATATTATGCGGCATTTTGTGCGAATCGCGATGCGATACGTTCGCCATCGCTGCATGGTGTTCATTAACGGAGAAAAACATGACGGGAATAATTCTTAAATTGCTAGTCCGTTGTTGAGGAATTTCAATATTTCGATACATCGCTTCGCGCAATAAGTACCAAATATTCCGAATCAAACGAGTCTATTATTCCGAAAAGTACCAAGCGAGTGCACGGAGTGGACGAGGTATTACCGTTTGCTCGTTTCGCGAGGCGAGATCAATGAAATAAGAAATGTTGAATTAAACAGCAAATTTAGAACTGTTCCAGATACTCGTGAGAACTTTCCGAAAGGATTCCAATTACATCTATTCACGAATTCGTATTGAAATGAATAAAAACGTCACGCTATATCGGCGAATCCGTCTTCGCTTCGGTTCGTCATCGTGAGCTCGCGGTTACCACTTCATCTATTCGAAATCAATACTATTCCTTCATCGATCATTATCACGCTGCTCCGTCGCCGGTTTTCGCAGACTTTTTGCTCTTCTCCCTAATTAAGAGTTCGTCCACGACTCGTGACATCGCGGCCGCCGATAACGAGGAGGAATTTAACAACGAAGACTTTTGGATGAGACGTAATTAATGATTCACCGCTCGTCGTGGTGCAGCAATCTTTGGCGGAATCCAATGTGCATAGGGAATTTTTCATGCCCGGTGATCTCGCTCGATCGCTTCATTCGATCACTTTTCACGCGCGATTACACAGCATTGCGGATGCTGACTAGTCTTTTCTTGTGACGCTCGCGCATCCTCGTGCGAAACTTGCGTTCATCGTTAAGATTTAAATCCGACAAGGGAGAATAAAGTTCTCAGCGGGGGGAGGAGGGGAGATGTGCGCTCATCTCGTTGCAGGTGCATACCTGCGTAACTAATCAGAGATACTTTGAGTTACGTGGAGCGCGGCTCCGCGATTTATATTCATTAACCGGCAAGTTACACAGACATGAAGAAGTTGCGCGGCCAGAAAGTTTGACGACAGTGGGGGGAGGGGAGGTGTTTCATAAATCGCTTCGGCCAGCTTCCTTTTTCCCTAGTCCGGCACCAGGGCGACCTCGAATGCAACGCGCCCGAGATGCCCTCTCACTCGGAGCGCGCAGTTGTCGAAAATGTGCGTACGTTTTCATTTGATCGATTACGTTGATTGTTTCTGCGCAAGGATCATCCGTCGTGCAGTTTGCAAGCAGGCAGTTGGAAATAGTTGGAAGCTGTTTCCATTAAAGATGCGCTCAGGGAAGATAAGCAAATCTCGGCCTTCCGAGATGGCGATGCAAAATGACGAAACGCCCCGCTGGTGGTCATAATGAAGAAGGAATAAAAAACTTGAGAGAAAGAGAGAAATCTCAACGCATTCAGTCCTCGCTGGCAGATCGAGAGAGCTCATCGCTTACATCCTGGATGTACACGGCCGAGCTAATACACAAGAAAATAAGTCACATTGAATTAGCTTCTTTGCCGGCCATCAAGACTAGCAGCTATAAATGACAGAGAAAACAGCGGTGGGTTATCGTTGCGGAAGGTAAAAGCTTTTACGGGAAATGAGCGCGAGGTTTCCCTTCCGGCTTGCTAGCTGAAGCTCGCTGATAGGTCCGGCTTGAAACGAGCTGCAAGCTGCAAACAGAACGCGGAGGTATTAAGCGTAATCGATAATAGATATCGACGGGAGTGACGGGGAATCCCCGCGATCGCGGGGACAAAGTCGGACAGTGGTAAACGTGGCACTGCACTCAGTTGGCGGCCGAGGAAATTGCGATGCCGCCTAAAGAGCGGGGTGGGACGGGGGGGAGATGCGGAGGGGGGCCGACGGGGCCCGTAATGGGCCTCAGTCGAGAAGTTGTAACGGCGGACTAATGGCGGCGATTAGTAGAAGTCGGTACGTTTTATCCCGCGGCGCATAGAATTTCAATAAACCCGGCCAGAGATGCCGGCCGGCGTGGCGAGGCCGGTCATGATAGAGGAAAGAGAAAGAGAGAGAGAGAGAGAGAGAGAGAGAGAGAGAGAGAGAGAGAGAGAGAGAAAGGGGGGGAGAACGCCACGGACGATTCTCACATAGTTATAACCGTAGACGCCCGAATCCCATTTATTCGGCCTTATCTAGAACGGACGTGTCCGTTCGCGAATAGCGCGCTCCCACTGTGAGATAATTAAAATTAGCTTATCTCGCCGGCGAACGGCTCGTCCGGGATAGGATCGGCAATAACGCACAAGCGCCAGCGTGAATGAGGTTTTCTTTAATCATCGGCTCTGAAAGGGTGGGCCGGCCGCTCTCCCTCGCTCGTCGATGATAATCGCCGGTCGGCCGCGTTATTTCAGAGCGCGGCCGACGTAACTTATTGTTAGGATCCTGTTACAAACACGCTTTACAACAGCCGCGCCCGCCCGCCGTATAGCCGGACCCGGTTATATCCAGTCATCTGAGAGCGTACGTTAAAGTCGTGCCAGATAAAACCTGTCTGACCTGTCAGCGATTTCTCAGCGAGGGACAGCCCGGGATTAAAGCGAGAGCATCATGCGCGAGCGCGAGCGCGCGATTTGCATTTGTGCCTTAATGCTATCGCAATATCCCGGCGAAAATTATGCGCGATTCGTCGCTCTCCAAGTATCCCACCCTTGTGGATGTCCCGTTCGTCTGTGTTAACGGGTTCGTTAACACGAACAAACACGATATCATGTCCCGCCGATATCCCATTACCGAACTTGGCACATTGCTCGCAAGCAAGTTCGCGGCACGTTTCCGCGGTATGCAGCGCTAATTAAAACGGTGTCAGCGCGTATGCTTTACGCGCGCTTTCGCGGCGCTGAGTGAAGCGCCGCGCGAGTTGACCCATCGAGAGGAAAATTCGGCGGGACGCGGAATTTATGTTCACGCGTTGTGTTTCGCGTCGTTTTTGAAACGCGCAATTCCGATCGCGTTTCCACGCGCGCGCTCGTCCAAGCTCTAAGGCGCGAGCGGAAACATAACGCAGCTGCCGGATTCAATGCGGCGACTGGTATTCGATGAATTGGACAGATCCGCGGAATGACAGCTATACGCGGATATTCGTCGGCGGCCATTCATCTTCCCACGAGCGCTAACGGAAGCGCCGTGACCTTTGAAAGCCGCGCGGGTAGTCATAGCCATCGATTAGTACGAATAACGCGTGACAAGGTGAATCCAACATAGAATTCCGCGAGAACGCTCGCACTTCTGGAAGAGATATGCATGAACATAAAGTAATGCTATAATTTATGTTGTCCAGGCTTTTGCTGCGTCTCGCGTCCCGAACTTGGGCATCGGGGGCAGGAACTTCTACAAATCTTTCCCTGACCTCCAGCGGGCCGAATAGCTCGAGCTTGAAGAGACTCGTTATCGCGCAAACGGTGACATCGTTCGGTAAATATTAGTAGCGCAGTGCCTGCTTTGCTTTTCGGCCTTCAATGGCCTTTTATTGCTGACGACCGTCTCAGCCTTTGTTCACTTGTAATTCGAATGAGACATTTGAAGTTGATGGGCGTATTTGGATCTCTTCAATGACGGATGTGTTCGTTCTTCAGCGAATTCTTACTAGTGGTATTTATAAATGTTGTACATATTAAACGGTGCAACGATCAACCGGTATTCTTTATTATTCAAATCCACATCTGAGTGTCCGCTTAAGGGTAGATTCGGTAGATCCCAATCGACGCAGATCGACCGGCGAGTCTCCAACATATGTAATACTTAACATTTAACGTCTACAGTTGTTAATTTAAACTTTTCAAACTTATCGATCAAGCCTGCCTTCATTCATTCTTCAGCTTTCTTCCGATACGCGAGCGGATCCATGGATGGCTTAATTTTTTACGAGCAATGGTAATTACACGGACAATGCACGGGCTCGAGAATGTTTCGTGCGCGTGACACGGCGAGTTGCAACGAAACGAGAGTCTGGAAATCCATTCAAAGAGAGGCGCGACGTTCCTTCGTGTCTATTTCTCGACTTTTCTTTTTGTCGACGCACACGCTGGAAAAACGGACGGCTATCTCTCTCAAGGCAGAGCGTTTTAATCCATCTGGAGCCTGCACTTAGGCGAGTGAGAGACTTGATAATGCGCATTTTGATGCACTTCAACGATAGCGCTTTATGAAGCCATCCCCTTAAGAGCCAGGCGACCGAAAAAAGAGGAATGCTATTTTTTCAGAAATATAAATTCATCGTATTATGTGTGAAAAATGGCTTGGTCGTTCGCGTGCCTCTTTTTATTCGCGTTAAACGCGACAAACTTGTCTGAAACGTAAAGACGATTATCCTCGTCTTACATAACAGCCGGATTATATGTGTGAAAAACGGGGAGGTTTTATAATGGTATCTTTTAAAAAGCGAGTACAAAGTCGCGCAAACTTCCCGCAAAATCTCGAGAACGTGCCGATCCGGTGTACTACTACGAATGCTGTTATCTCGCAAGTTTATGGCTCTAGAGTGTAGTTAAAGAGAGAGAGAGAGAGAGAGAGAGAGAGAGGGAGAAAGCAGGGTACAACAAGCGATGGAACAACGAAATTTTAAAGAGAGATTTTTCTCCTCGTACAATCTTTCGGTGCGAGATGCGATTCTTTGGAAAACGGGATACAAGTGGAATAAATTTTTCATCGCGATGAAACAAGAGAGACAGAGAGAAGGAGAGAAGCGAGAGAGAGAGAGAGAGAGAGAGAGAGAGAGAGAAAGATATTTACATAAAAAGCGAAGCATACATCAGCATACTTTCCGCGCAACAACGCGAGCATACACATAAAGCTCTCCTACTTTCTCCATCTCCGTCTTCCATAAGCAATGTTTCCAAAACGCGGGATAACATGCAGGCAATATAAAGTGAAATAATATCCCTAGCAACAAGCAGACGAAACTCTAAACGCTAATCCGACAAGTTCCAGCTTCGCGTTAGGGACAGGGGGGAAGGGCAGACGTTAGCCTCGGTGTGTTATATATGCAAACACGATCCGCTTCTAAAGATTCCGCACAAATTAGTTTCCGAGCGACTAACGAGCCTCGTTCGCGTTTAGTTGATTTCATATATTCCGAGCGAGTCCGCGACTCGAGGGCGAGCGGGAATCCGAGCCAAGTGGAGCGTTTCGTAAGGGGCTGGCGGGGTGGCACAGCATCGCACACGGTGGTTGCGGGATCTTCGGGACCTGTCGCAGGTGGCACTCGGCGCTCCGGAACGTGCATATCGCGAAAGTCCGTCCAGTTGCAAAGTTAAATTACGTCCAGAACCGCTTCGACGTCGCTGCCGCCTTGATCAGCGAACATAATGCGCGGAACAAATTGCTCGGAAGTTAAGGCGAGTCTAACTGATTGCCGCTCCACTTATCTCCGCGAAAGCGATGCGGGGCTTCCCGAAAGGAGGGAGGTAAGAGAGCGGAAGGATGGAAAAGTTCGTAAAAACGAAACGAGCCGGATTGAGATCCGGCGAGAAGCGAGCACTTGCGACGAGCTCAAACATAATATTGACGCGAGAGGGTGCCCGAGAATTTTAACGTTCGGAAAAATCTCTCTCCATCCCCTTCGATTCCATCGGCGGCGCGATGTGTTCCCCGAATGTGTTCCCATTAGTCGCCGGATTAGCGGCGCATTTTCGATATTTCACATCGGAATGTTAATTCGCCGGGCGTAACGACGCCATTATGAAAAATTCGCCGATTACGCGTCCGCTGGGTGCACGCACGTCGAGGCAGCCCGAAAATATCGTCCCGCTGCTGAAACGAACGGCGCTTTTATGTCGCAATGCCGGATTATTACACGGACTTTTATTACGCCAGCGCAAACACCGGCGCGAGGGGCGCGGTACGTTCGACACGACGGAAACGCACGTCCGGAACCAGCCTGGAGGAGTTTAATTGCCGCGAAAGATTCGCCCTCCACGGCCAAAGTTCCACACCGGTGATTGCAATTTAACGATCGTCTGTATTCGCTCTTTATTACCCCCCACCCCCCCGCGCGGCGGCGGACGCCCAACGTCCGCGGTATTTCATCTCGGGTCCATTAATATTCCCGTCCCGGGTACGAGGCGACGGAGACGGCAGATCGAGAGAGACGAGGGCTGAAGGAGGGAGAGGGAGAAAGAAAGAGAGAGAGAGAGAGAGAGAGAGAGAGAGAGAGAGAGAGCCTTGCGCGATTTTATGCCGGGACACGTGGCTCACCTGATGTACGCGCCAAGTTCGCGCGCTCATTGCCGGAATCGGTAACACATCGGCGTCCTGTCTGCCGCCGCTAAGTGAAATTCTTGAGAAGTTTAATTTAATTATACGTGACTCCGGCCGAAGCCATTAATCCCGTCGTACCAATAATCTCTCGAACAAGATCGTGTCCCCTTCCCTCCCGCCTTACTCCTTGCGAGCAAGATCTCCCTTCGCCCTTCGACGCGGCAAATCAAGCTCGGATCGCCGATTCGGAATATCTTCCGGAATGATTCCGCGTCCGCGGAATAATCGCGAAATGATATCACGAATGCGAAGGCGCTGCGTAAGAAATTGCGCGAGACGGGGACGCTTCTATGTTTCGCGGATTCGCGGCTGGCGCGATAAATTTCGTCGTCTTGCCGTAAACGAGGCCGTAAAACGAGCGAGAACTACCTCGTCGAAGTCTCGTAGCCGCGACATTCCGCGAATTCGAAAGAATCGCGGGTCAGCCGACCCTCAGGCCGATTCTCAAGCGGTGAACGAAGCATGCGACGCATGCTTGCAAAAATAAAATAATTCGCCGCGCTTTAACATCACCGTCCATTATGATGCGGTGCGATACTTGTGGAGCACCCTTGAATCCGATTGGCGCGAGCGAATTTTCACTCGCGATCTCAATTAATGTAATTTCCCGCGCCGCTGCGCGAGCTATTGTGGCAACCGCAAAAAAACTGCGACTGGATTTATCCCTTAATAAGCAGCCCTGATTTCCGGGAGGGTGAAAGAGGGTCGCGATTAACAGGGAAATTTCTACAGTCGAGAAGATACGCTCAGAATTTGGGATTCGGCGCCGGCCAGGCGGCTCGCTGTGTGCGCGCACACACATGCGCGCACACACGTGCGCGCGCCCACGTGGTGCCTCGTACAAGTTGGCGCACGTGTCTCAGAGAGCCTCGCGGTATCTCAGTTTGACCGTCAGTCCAGCAGTAAGCGATGTTAAATGAGTTAAGCCCGTTCATCAAGCGGAGCCCGCGCTCGCGCCTTTACGTCGTTTAAAGCCGTTTACAAGCATCCAGCGTCGAGAATTCGGCCCCCATTGGCGCGCCACTGCACCCTGCGGGCAAACAGGGCGGGATTCTCGCGACGAGGCGCTTCGTTTCTTATCAGGGCTCAACGTAGTCGCGCTCAACCGATCACTTTCGCATCGTCGCGCGAGCCTACCGGAAGTCTCTCCGTATCGTCGAACCGAGGCATCGTCGGTCCTCGCCCTTTTGCCGAATCCGCGGAAACGCAGCGGAAGCGGAAACATACGTCCGGCATACGACTCGCCGTCGTTCCGTATCCCGCTCTATTTAATTCCACGAGGAAACCTGATTAGCGGCGGGCTCTGAGCTAACTTCAGCGGCGCCCCGCACTAAGGTAAACGATGACGCTGCGTAATGTATAAATTTCGCCTTCCGCCCTCGGCGCGTTCGACGGACCGGCAGCCGGGTGTGTGCATGTTTGCGACGCGAGGCTCTCCCGGAATGTGCATATTTGCACATCCGAGATGCAGTCGTTTCCTCGGCGCGCATCGGCGTTCGTCTAACGAGTCTTTCCGGTGGGCCGCGCCAAGTTTCCTGGACATTTCGCGAGCTCGCGCCGGCAGCCGCCCCTTCCCCCGACCGCGAGATTGCGAGGCGAGATAAAGGCTCTGTTGTTTACTAGCCCGAGAGACGCGCTTGTGCGTCGGCTGGCTTAGCCTCAACAGGACTTTATTGATTCGGAATTGCTCAGTGGTCGATTGAAGCACCGCTCATCTTAATTATTCCGTTTTGAAGCGACGCGCGGTCCTTTTTATTTCGCAGCGGCCATCGTCGATCGTCGACTGCGCGAGTAAGCGCGAGTTGGGCGAATTATCCGGATCGCCGCAGCATGCGTTTGTAGATGGACGCGTAACCCGTAGTTTACGTCATTTTACGCGATATGCGATTGGTCCGTAGCGCGTAATTCGCAGCGTGCAGTTTCGCAGCGGACGGTATCACCGAGCGACACAATGACCGCTGATTAAACAATGTGTATACATTGTATACATGTGTATACATATGACGCGAGCGTGCGGGCCGAGCACGTGCGCGCGATTATTTATCGTAACGCGTTCGCGCGGCCAAATTGTTGTTATCGAAAATTAATTCGCTCGCTACCGCGGTGTACCGATTCCGATTCGAAAGCGACGATTGCGCGGACGTTAAAGGCAAATTCGCGCGATTATCTCTTGATTATCATATCAGATTTATTCATTCAAAGCAAACGGATCGAACGATCGAATTTTCATTTCGAATGTCCGCGGATTATCCTCGTTCGAGAGGCATTTCAAAAACAAACGCGCTTTCGACGAGTAATACACAGCTAGTCGAGAAGCTAATCGCTCGAGTCGAGCCGCTTTTCATCCGAAAAAGCGCCGCCGCACTTCGAATCAGTCGTCGAAATCGCTAAATCGCCTCGTCGCTGGACACAAGATCCGCTCGGCAACAGGAAATCGTTACTTTGGTCGTTTCGCGGTCGCAATGCCCTTCCGAAAATACCATTCGTGCCGGCTGCTCTCTCTCTCTCTCTCTCTCTCTTTCTCTCTCTCTCTCTCTGTTTCTCTCTTCTTTCGCGTAATTCACGGCGTGACACGATCGTCACGGCGCAAAGCGCGTAAATTCGCATCTAAAACAGCGTCGGGCCGCCTGGAATGGAAACGCCACGTTAACTGCGCGGAATTCGAAGAGTCGGCGCGCATTTTTGTGACGTCGCCCGCTGCAGCGTGACTTGACGCTATCCCGTCTGAATCGTTGAAATTGCATTTACGCCGGCGCGATTCAAAGGGACAGCGCACCATACGTGCGTACCCGCATGAACACGACGGTGTCCCGCCGGTATAATCTGCCACATCGAAAGCGCAAAGCGCGAAACAATGCCCTCGCGCACGCCGGACCGCGTCACGCGGACTATCGTGACATGCAAGCAACGTGACGAACCGCGTCACGTGCACCGTCCGCGGAATAGCCGCGCTTCGCGCTTTTTTACCGAGATTCATAATCGAAACGCGCAATGCGCGATCGGACATCCCCTTTTCTCTCGGTTTTCCTATGTTACGTATGTATCGGAAATTTCACGCTACTCCTGTCATTTTCGGATGCATTTGAGTTTATTCTGGAACCGAAAATGGAGCGCGTTTATGTTTGCTTTCTCGGAATTGGACGAGGAATCGGATAAACTAAACTAAACTCCGTTTTCCGTAAAAAGGATTACGGATTTTTATGCGCGCGTGAATGGGGCGACGAGCGGTATGAATTTATGCGTCGAAGATGAAAACAAAAAGATGGCATGAGATTAGGAAGGAATTGAGATTAGGTGGGAATCGATCGATTTTATTACTTTTAAGATTCAAATTTTTACGTTGCGCTCGGTTGAAATTTTTACTCTGTTTTGCTATTTATAATCCTATTTATGGAAACTTTCTTTATTTCCAGTGAGAAATCTTGAGAAATTAAAAAACAGCGCAGAGGAGAGAGAATTCCAAGCGTCCTCTGATCCGTAAAGTTTAGCTAAAAATTCCAAGATGTATAACCGTTTAACTTGCTACAATAATTCAAAGTTAATGAGTTTCTCGTTAATAATTAGCCCGCGAAACGGATCTATTACGTTTCTGAAGCATTATATCATTTTCTCTAGATTCTGAAATATATAAAATACAGATATCGAATATTAAGGCAAGCCTGTACATACATATATATATTTATTAGTTGTTTAAAGTTCTCATATATACAGGCTCTAAAGAGTTTTATGTCCGAAAAGAAGGTACTCCTGTCCTCACAATCGGACAGGTTTTATTTCACTGTTAGAATTATGCAAATTATTTCAATCATCAAATCGTTGAAATATATATTCATTAAAATCATTTCGAATAAACGAATTCTGATGGAATCCGGTTATTCTATGCATTCGGAAGCGAACGGTTCGGTTTACGGGCAATCGCGGCATCAGAAATATTGCCTGAGAGAGAGCGGCTCTGTCTCAAGAGATCCCGTATAAATATCTTAGTTTTGCATGCATACGCATCATGCATAAAGATGGTCGGTGAGTTTCTTGTCGTTTTTAAGAAGAGGAATTTAAAAGGAATCTTTTCGCAGACGAAAGTTGAGGAAAGAAAAAACTTCTATCGACGTAACGTAACTTCTTCGTTTATATATATATAAATTAATTATATCCGTATTATATATAAATTAATTATTTCCGTATCTCCATATTTCCACATGAAGGTCAAGCATCCATACCGTTTACTTTATCGCGATCTTGCGAGCATTACCGATCAACGACGCGTTTCGCGATTTGAGCACATACAGAATTCGTTTCTCTCCCATCCAAAATTGGTTCTTTCCTTCTTATTCTTGCACGTTTCTATCCGCTCTCATGCGGGGTGGCTTTTTCCCTCCTCAAGAACGATAAATTTCTATGCTCCCTCCCTCGTTCTCGTTAATGTCCCTAGCGCGTTTCCCTTTTTTCAACGTCGAGATTCCGCCGAGCTCCGCACTTTGTTGGTTGGTTCACCTCGCGCTTCCACCGGATACTGCTTAATGCGTCGACATCGGATAATTCAGGAGCTTACACGCATCTGCGGCGGTATAACAAGTTCTCCGGGAACGAAAGTTTCGCGCGATAAAGTTAAGAGGGAAATTACTTAGCCGCATTAAATCGCTTTAGGATGATGAATATCCCAGACCGATGCGTACTCTTTGCTACGCCAACCGTACGGCACGTAACAAGATTGCTGCGGGGATTTGTCGGATCGCCTGCACGCGTTGTATGCATAAAACGTTGTATCACGTGTCACGCGGAAAGAAACCTGTTGCGGATTAACGGACTCGCGACGACGGGAGGAAGGGGGGAGGGGAGCGGCCTCTAATTAAGGCCTCTTTCTGATCGAGTCCTGATATCTCCGTCCATCCATCTCGCCGGAATCTCACCGGATCGGAAGTCTGCAACGTCGCATCAGATTACGAGAAGAAGAAAGAAAAAAAAGAAAAAAAAAGGAAGGCGGAACTCTTGCATCCCGTTGTTTTCTATTTGTCTTACGATTTGTTCGAATGCGAGGATAATTATGTATGGAGATAAATGAATCGTGAACTCGTGCCGCGGGATCTTGCCGGGATAATTCCGCGCCTGATCGCGCTAATAGAGATCGCTCTCGTTCCACGCGATGGATGTTTCAAACAACAACAACTATGGCATCGAGAGCCTCCTCGAATGGTAACGCATACTGTCGTTGAGTACAACAATGTCCCGTAAATGCGTTTTGCTTCTTCCTATCCCCGGCATCCCGGCGCATAATGTATAATGCGAACACTATAAATTGGAACGCGACACGACACGTTGACACAGGGATATAACATTGCGCTTACGCGACGAGACGTTTACTGTGCAACCCCGTAACTTTGTGATAACGGAGAATCCGAGCTTTGCTGCTCTGCGGCATCAAAAATATGCCAGCGACCATCACGTCTAACGAAATTTTTCACTGTTTTTTTTCATATAATTTTCTTCAACATAATATCATGGTCTTTCAGCGGCGCGAATATTTTGTTTGTCGTTACGAGGACCCAATACGAACGAAGCGCGTTAAGATTCTACATCAAGGCACGCGTCTCTTCATATGGAATTCCAGCCTCTTTCCCGGAAACCTGCGATTTCTCGCGATTATGCGCGCATCGTGCGCCACTCTTGCAATTAGTGACTCATGTATCAGGCTTGGTGAAAACGGAAACATTCGCTTCAAATCTCATGCCGCCCCTGTCACGGATTCTCATCAGCCGATCATCAACGCAGGAGCGGATCCTCCATGTAGAAACCCCATAGAATATAGAAAAGTCGCGAGGATCGAGGACGCGTCTCGAATAGAAGGCGATGGGAATACGTGAGTTTACATGTTCGAGGAACGTGCTCGCGACGAAACGCGTGTGACGGGATTAGACGTTTAAGTCGGACACACAGAAGGGGGAGGAAGTGGGGGGAAGGTCCTGAAGTTTATTTATAAAAGGGGAAGTTCCGGGGCGAGGCGCAACGCGCGCCGCAAGCACGCTTAAGCTCTTTGACCGGATAAACTTTCCAGACTCCCGGCATCGCCATCGATTGTGGCCCCGCGCCAAGCTCCTCCTTAGCCTACATAATATTTTACGAGCGTGTAGCCTGTTTTGTCTTTCCGCGCGCGAAGACAAAACGAGAGAACGAGATGTCGAGAAGATACAGGCGAAAAGGACAGAAAAAGCGTGGGATCGGAACGCGTATCGCTTCCGTTTCCCTTCCGGGTTTTGCTGGCGTTTGAGCGCTGACGTTTGAATAATCGCGCGAGTAATCGGAGGAATCCGTCGATCGAGAAAGGCGCGATTCGAGGCGAGCGGAGAGAAAAGAAGAGATCTTTGTACGCGGGATACAGCCGCGCGATGCGCTCACTCGAGTCGATGAACTCGAACATTTTTGCGTGTTTACAGCACCGCACGATGAAACAGCGAAGTTCGCGAAACGTCAAAGGCGAAAAGGCAGCGCGTTGCACTCGGCGGTGAAATGCGAGTTTTCGTCAAGTTTGAGATGAAAATATGCCCCGCTGTAGCCAAACGCCATCATTCGGAGAGTTGCTCTCAAGCATGCGCAAGTTCCATCCTCGACGATGAAACTTTCAAGCACTGCAACGTGAAGCACCGTATTTGCATAGCTGCATGTCATAAAACATGAAACCGTAATGATACTTTTCGCCGGGCGGTAATAATCGCGCGATAATTACGTTATTCTCGCCACGTCGAGACGAAAGTGTACACGTGACACGAGTACGCGAACGTGATTCGACATATTTGCGGGTCAAAGGGAATCGCGCGCTGAAATTAAATGGTAGACAAGGTTCCGAGTTAGCCCTGCTTGCCTGTCGGTGACACCCGGACGCCTCGCGCGCGTGCAAATAATGGAGAGCAGCCACGAAAACGTAACGGAATTCGAATGTGTAGTACCTTAGCCCAGGTCCTGCGTATAGCGACGACGCTTTACGACACGACGCTGCTGTAAGCTCCACGGATTTTACTGTCACAGGAAGTCTCGGCATCCGACCTCTCGTCTCTGAGAACGTCCGGAGTGTCGTGACCAGCCGTAAACGAAACTATCACGGTAGAATCCAACCTGCGAACCGATTGCTCGCCTTGTTCCGGACAGTAATCGAAAAAGATGTCCTTTGATGCCGAAAGGCAAGCGTGCAGCGAACTTGTCTGCCCGTGAAAACGCAGGCTCCGATATAGCAAATTCTCTGTCAAATCTTCAGATGTGTCGTTTCTCTTCATATGAGAGCATACGCGCACTTTCTGCATTAACGATGCAAATATCGAGTGAAATTCGATCAAAGTTCATCAAAGAGCGAGAGAGGACAATTTGAAAGCAATTAACTTACTTGGAATAAAAGATCTTGCATGAGCTAAAGGAGCAAGATGAGGATATATAAAACTCGTATGATACCTATGCTACTGAAACAAGCATCACCAAACACCTACCAAGAACAACACCTGGACGGCCTGCAAAATATTGCCGCAAAAATTTGACGACATCATAGGAGAACAGGCATACTGGATAAAAAATGCAGAACATGCTCCTAGAAGATGAAGAAGATGAAAAAGAAGAGGACCCTCGTAAAGATGGTGCATCGCTGGCGATGCGGTATAGAATTTGCAACGAAAACATCCGCAACATCTGCGAGATTCAAGATATCATAAGATGGGTCAGAATCAGAAGACGAGCATGAAGAGACGTAAACAGGATGGATGATAACCGGCTGACAAAAATCCCAAAAAATAGAAAACCAAACACTTCCAGGCTATCTGGACAGCCTCCAAAATATTGGTGCGACATCAACATCACAGGAGAACAGACATACTGGATAAAATATGGACCTACAAGAAAATGAAGAAGAAGAAGAAGAAGAAAAAGAAGAAGAAGGAGGAAAGATCTCGCAGTGAACGATTTTTCAATTGCTTTTTGATTAATACCGTTCGTTACTTTTTTCTTTCATTTATTTTTGATAAAGAATTCCATCGAGCTCTATCAGAAATCACAAACTATAATATTTTATTTCATATAACGTAACTAGAGATATAAATAAATAAAAACATGATAGCGTGTTGGAATCTATCTCTGTCTGAGTATTTGCCAGATTTCCAAGAAGGGGTTGTCCGTGTAGACTAAGTAAGTCGAGGTATATAATAGCGCGAGCACTACATTCCAGGTGTATTAATTAATCTTTCACTAATCTCGCTAAGTATACATCGCTTCGGAACTTCCTGACAATCCGAAGCCGAGTTTACGTTTACTAAAAGATTACGCTCAGTAGGATGGTAATAGCTTTAATACCGTTTTACGTGGCAAAGCCAGTCTCAGATTGCGACTATGGCAGTAAAATAAATTAGGCAGGATTTGTCTAAAACGCTAATCGTTCGCATTGCATCATCATGCCCGCACGCGTGTATTTCTAAATGACGGATCGTAATGTGCCAACGCGATCTATTCGGAGAACAGAGACTACGGATATCCCAAGTCTGCGAAAATAACGTATCCTCTAACATTCGTAACGAACAGTTGTATTTTACACGCCGCAGTTCGAGCGATTTTTCATAATAAAAGGACGGAAATTAATACGCAAAGCAAAAACGATGTAAAATGGTATCGCTTAATTCGCGTCGCCAAATTCCCCTTTCACGTTATTTATTTGGCGGGCAAGGATGAAGTAAAATCGTCGTTTATTGTCAGATTGGCTCTACTATCGCGTCTGCTATTTCGTTACGGTTTCCTTCATTCTCGGACAGTTGCAGGTAGAACAAACTCCGCTAAATAGGGACGTCATCGTAAATAGGAGCGCCGTTCGAGAATATCCGCAGCCGGAGTTTGGGAGTCGGCCGTTTCGTGCCGCGTTTATGCCATTGCAGACTGCGCAACCGGTTAGATGCAAATGCGGATGTTAATTCGCGCTATCCGGCACGGAAGAACACTTCATATCGGCTCCTGTTCCTGCTGCCGCTGTCGGATCGCCCAATTTACATCGGATTTTCTTAGATTCGCGGTGTAATTCGCGTCCCGACGAATACCGGAAGAGGATGCTGCCAAATTTCGTTATTGCTTCTTAACTTTAGATACACGAGGAAATATGTTTAGATACACGAGAAGAACAATCTTGTGGGCAGTATCTCGGACCTTTCGCGCGCTGATCGAAATTTCGGGAACCCCGTTAGCAATCCGATCCCGATCGTCAGATTAAATTATGTCGGGCTAATAATCGATAGAGAGAGAGAGAGAGAGAGAGAGAGAGAGAGAGAGAGAGAGAGAGAGGAGCGGGAGTTATTTTCAGCATAATGTACGCGATTTTCATGCAGCACATTCGGGATCTTCAGCGGGCGTGAAATGGAAACGTCAGTCAGTTGTCAAAGGTGAAATCCTTTTGTCGCTCCTGCCGAAATAATATTGAATTGAATGTACTAGCAGGTTTGACACAGTCGCAGAAAGCTCGCGGTATATCATCGGTAAATAATTCAGTTTACGCGCCGGGTGAACGGTTTATTAATAAAAGTGAATGAGAAGTGGAAAGGGAAGAAAAAAAGGGGGAAAAAAAGAAAAAAACAGGATTTCGTAAAATGTGATTGCTTTCCCTCTCCTTTTTTTCCTCTTTTTTCTTTTTTTATCCTGATTCTCTGAAACTGTTATTGCTCTACGATTTTATTTTGCACGATATATAATTTAGCCCTCTGGGAGGTCGGAGTAGCGTAAAAGCAAACAATGCAATAAACGCCGATTTTATTTTCATCGACATTTAACAACTTTGAAAAATCAGGACTACACATGTATATCTGCCCTCTCTCTCTCTCTTTCTTTTTTAATAACAAAAAAAAAGAGGTCGATACATCGAAAAGTTTGAAGTTTCAAATAAAACGATTTCGAGTTATCGAGTGAGCATGCAGTGAATAAAGTTGATAAAAGCCGTTTATTAACACGCCACGTATAAACGCCGTGGCGTTTGAACGTGGCCGTTTCTCTCTCTCTCTCTCTCTCTCTCTCTCTCTCTCTCTCTCTCTCTCTCTCTTCTTTTCTTCTTTCGGAAGCAGAAAAATGAAGGAAAGAAGATGCAAACTACGAGAGGACGAAGCGCACGCGACAAAGTTCTCCTCGTAACGTCGACTTCGACTGCATCCAGCGAGAAGCCCATTATGCGGTTTTTGTCACGATGCTAGATACCGTTCTCCGGATAGAACGTTGCGATTCAGGCCAGGTAGACGAACGGCTTCGGGACCGACCAAGTAATATCGGACGGTCGCCGAACGTGCCGGAAGTTCCGCTGTGCGGCGAAGGAATATCCGTCGCGAACGGAGAGGGATGACGCGATTCCCGTGCGCTCGCGCGCCAACACGAAACACACAAAGTCGTCGTTATTGTTCTCGATGTTCATCGGCGCCGTATTGTCGAACAGCGATAAATTAGGAGCGTCCGCAAACGATCGCGGTGATCGCGCACGAAGAATATCAATCGGGGGGAGGGGGGGAAGAAGGGGTGCAGGATACGTGATGCGCGCGAACGGAAAAATAAGAAAGCGCCAACGATATCCGTGGCACTCGTTGATTTACAACGCGGTTACAGGAACGCGGAAGGATTATTATTATTATTATTGTTGTTGTTGTTATTGTTATTATTATTATTATTATAGCTTTTGTAAGACGAAGGAATTAAGGGGGAGAGAGAGAGAGAGAGAGAGAGGGAGACGAAGATCACAAGACAACATGAGCGTAATGATATCGCGACGCTTTTCTTTTTCCTTCTTCTTTAAATTTCTCAGCTCGCATCGTAGGACGTTGAAAAAAAAAGTCTAGCGCTTCCTGTTCCATCGAATTTCGCTAGTAATTCCGGCTTCCTGGCGGCGCGAGCTTGGCGCGCTTGAAAAAAATTTTACAATCCCCGCGTAAATGCAAAGCGGCTTTGGTGAGTTGTTTCATCCATTAAAACCGTTGTTCAACATCAATGAGAACCATTCCGCGCAGCGTCGAGTTATTCTAAACTCGTGCACAGTTTCGCTTTGTATTCACGGATTATGGCGAAGCTTTTTGTGATCGACGAGCGGATCCGCTCGAATCAGGTTCGGACGAGCCGCGATATCTCTCGAGATATTATCGAGAATACGGAACGACCCTCCGAGTCGCGAATATGCAGAGCGAGGCGATAATTTCGTTAATGGAACGACCAATGTAACGGCGGGATTTATTAGAGAACTGTATCAATGATCGAAGTGTATCATCGCAGAGCATATCGACGACACTTTCGATACAATGAGCGGACTCGATAGCGCGGCGAGTCTCGATAGAAGGAATCAATTTATTTCGCCCGACGAGAGGAGGAAGAAAACATTCTTCTCGGGGCATCGCGCTGCCGGAATACGACTTCTTACTATGTCTATGTGCTCGCGATGCTATTGTACACAATGCGACGTCGTATTTAATTTCGTCCTCGTCGTCTTCGTCCCCGTCTTCGGCATCCATCGTCACTGAAATTGCGACGCGCTGTTTGCCGTGGGCCCAGCGCCGACAGTTGTTGATTTATCGTGACCGAACAACCGAACCGTTAACGCCTGCCTCGACGCGAAGCATCCCCATTGCCCCTCTCATCGCTCCCTCTCTCTCTCTCTCTCTCTCTCTCTCTCTCTCTCTCTTCCTCTTTCATTCTTTTCCTCTTTCGCCTTTCCTCTCATCGCTCCTCTTGATCCTCGCGGCATCGCCATCGAATTCGCTGCGAAGTGGATTTATCGTTGTTACCCTGCCATCGGACGCTTTTTGCCCGAAGGGGGATCGAGGGGGGGATTTCTGAACGACGTTACGGTACCTGCGACAATGCCGGGAACCGGGACTGGGTTATGCGCGTATGCTCACGCGCGCGTTACCGCCCGTTAGAGAGAGAGAGAGAGAGAGAGGGAGGAAGGGAGATGATTTTGCCTGCGGGACGAGGGACGCCGAAAACTATGCGGGATTTGCCTCGTATCGATTTACTATGGAATGATGAAGAGCGCGCGCCGAGCGGATGCCAAATTCTCATGTTGTAATCTCTTCCCTCGCCTTTTTTTTTCTTTTTTTTTTTTCATATCTTCTAATTCATTTTCTATTCGGCTTCGCATTTCCTTCAGCAATCGCGTGCCATCTGGCTTATCGTCATTCTATTTAATACTTAATCGATATCTCCTGGTGCATTTATATATGCCAATGTACGCGCTCCAATGAACTTTGAGACAAAGCTCGCGAGAAAGAAAAGAACTTAGAATAATATACAAACATTTTTTTATTCAAGACAGAGACTTCGTTGCAATTGGCACATTACTGAGCTCTCGATTTCAATCGCTGCGTCGTCATTGAAAATTCCTCTTTTGTAATAGTCTTCTGATTGATCGCAACAGATTCCAATTTCGGAAAGGTCAAGTCCTCAGCTTTCCAAGTGCTATTTCAATTTACGGAATAAAGAGGAGTCTGGGCAATAAATCAAATGGAGAGGGAATCTTAGATGTATTTTGGAGCCAAAAACTGCCATTACCGGATAAACTGGCGCGTTGTTCTTTGCATTGTCCGCAAAAATGAAAAGGTGACGCGTTGTATTCGTTCAACGAGGCGATTATTACATCTTTTAGTGTTCTGCGTTTGATGTGTTCTAGCACAAATTCTTGTCTGTTTGATTTGTTACGAAATGATCATCATCCTCTATGGGTTCTTTCGCAAAATTTGGCGTATCATCGAAAAGCGTTCGCTCGATTCGAACGCCATAAATGCCCTTTTCACGATTCCCGAAGCTTTTGTAACAGGTAAATCGACTTTAAACCCAAATTTGGTCAAACTTACTCTTCATTCGAATCAATAGCTCAAAAGATGCGTTTCACGAAACAGTAACGTATCCAAGACCAGAAAACCGTTGACAATTCGAATCATTCGTACTTGGACGAAGATTATAAGATTATAAGATTATAAGATTATAAGATTAGGATAAAGATATTTTAGTTATGCTTAGCTTGTCTGCGTTGCAGTTATCAGTAATGTCCGTCGAGTGTCGGGAGTTATCGGGAGACTTGAGGGCTTTGCAATGTAATAACAAGACAGAAGACGATTATGAAGGATGAAGGATGAAGCGATTATAAATTATTAAGAGCACTGTTATAAGGCTATTTCCATTAAATCCTGCAATTTTACACAACTTGTGGCGTCGTGAATACCCAATACTCTTGCGAATTATACCAACACCACATTTCCGTCCTACAATTATAAAAACAGATCAACGTGATCAACAATTCAGATCACGGAGAGAAAACGAGCGCCACTAGTCTTAATCATAAAGAAATTGGTCTCAGAATTGCATCTTGGACCGCACATCGGTATGCAATTATCGAATACCGCGCATGTCGCTTCTTGATCTCTCGTTTACACGCGATTGCCTTTCTGATCGACGACAATAACAGGCTGCTTAATCTATAAAATAAAATCAGAGTTATGTAGAGGATAGAATTTGCTCGGGAAAAGGGAACATGACATGACTGTCCTGTTGTCCGAAATAATCGCTGAGAAGATCTGTTCCATTGTCGGGGACCATTGTCGAGTTGCCGCAGTGTCACACTATCAGGGCGACGCGAGGCTCTATGTGAGGCAAATGTCGCGCGACGTCCAGTCGAGATTTAATGAAATCGTGTCCATGAATCGCAGCGGGAATCTCGCGTGTCGCCCATCAAAGTATCATGGATGCGTTAGAAAATCAGTAACAGCGGCACGAGAGCCATGACGTGCCGAGGAGCGAGCGAATCAACTCTGAAAATTCACCATCGGCGACAATAACGGACTATTTAATATGTTTTTCTTCTTCTTCTTGTTCTTATAGAATCATGTCTAGTACTTTATCCAGTGTGCCTGTGATGTTGACGTCCAACTTTCGCATCAACGTTTTGGAGGCTGTCCAGGTGGCTTAAGAGTGTTTGGTTTCCCATATTTTTGCCAGCTGGTCATCGTCCATTCTATTTACACGGTCTTTCCATGTTCGTCTTCTGATTCTGATACACCTTATGATATTTTAGATCTTGCGAATGTCTTCCTTGCGAATTCTATCCCGCAGAGTGTCGTGATGCACCTTAAGGTCCTCATTTCTGTGGTTCTTAGTCGGCATTTGGTGATGCTTGTTTTAATGGCGTAGATCATTACTGGTCTACTAATGTATGAAATAAAATCAAAGTTGCTCATATAGGGGACAGAATTTAGTCGGGGAAAAGGAACATGACACCGCGATTTGTTTTGTTGTCCGAAATAATTGCTGAGATCTATCGTCGATCGTCGCAATTGTCGAACTATCACGCGTTACATGACGCTCGGTCGAGATTTAATGAAATGCTGTCCGCGAATGGCGGCGGGAATCTTGCGTGTCATCAAAGTATCGTTAGAAAATCAGTAATCAGCAACACGGGGAGGCATAAAGCGCCGAGTTGGAATCACCTCCGAAAATGCTCGAAACCGAGGTGGCGGTGATCCGAGGGTGCCTCGCGGTGACAAATGGACCGTAGAAGAAGCGAAACGAGTGCATCAACGGCGATCTCCGAGTCAACCATTTATTACGGCGAGTAGCGTAAATCTCAATGAGAGTAATGGGAGCACCGCGCGCGAGAAAGGCGATCTGCACGAGGGCGATCCATCCTCGTCGCGGGTTCCAAGATTCTATCTCGCGCTCCTCTCCTTTTTTAATGCCTCCTTTCCCTCGCCTGGTGTTTTCGCCGGCGTTCGGGGAGACAAAGAGAGAAAGAGAGAGAAAGAGAGAAAGAGATAACGTTCCGCCGGGCTGCCGCCGGTCATCTATCGCGCATACCGATGGGGGTTGCGCGGGGAATACTTTTCGGCGAATTAAGCTTTTTATCGGGGAGAAGTATAAAATAACGGCGTACGCGCAAGCAGAGCGTAACAATTCCGCGCGGGGCGACGCTATCGCGCCGAGAAATTTGTTCTATTTTGTGTGACCGGCGTGGATCCGGTGATATGGCCGGTGGTCGGTGATACATAGCGCTTCCGGCGGGGCCATTTCGTTTCAGCACGCGTATCGCGTGCAATCGCTACTTTCCTCGTTCGAGCTTGTGTCGGGGGTGTACGTATATCCCGAGTTCCCGTACGTGTACACGTGTCGGTGTATATATGTACACCTGCGACGTGTGCGCGCGTATATACATCATGAGCGGGTTTCAAGTTTCAGCAGCTGATACGTTCCTTGGACGCTTGCGATCCGGAGGCAATTACTTTGGAAGCATGACCGACACGCGTGGTCCATTATATCCCGCTCGATGTCGATGCGGAATTTTTATTTCGTCGCAAGATGTTCGCGGACGACGCGAGAGAGAGAAAGAGAGAGAGAGAGAGAGACCGGGCCGGACAGGAAGCTTTTATGAAAGGATATACCCGTTTAGCTCGGAATTCGATCTTTACGGCCGCGTCGTATTTCGCCATTCCGCCCCCGTTTATTTATCGTTTTATAGCAAACGAACCTCTCGTCCGTGAATTTTCTTCGCTAATGCCAACTCTTCTCTCAACCGGGACACGTCGCGGCTCTATCCGCTTAAATGTCCGCTTAAATTTGAATGTCAGGTAACGTCCGGAGCGTTGAGCAAAACTTATCATCGGAATACAGGAGCAAGGAGCGACCAAGCGGTCGCGATCGGGCCGGAATCGGCACGTATTCTTTCCGATCTCTCCATTTGCCATTCCGCTAGCGAAATTATATCAGAGTCGATAAGATATTCATTGCGCCCGGCCGCGGGAACGGCCGCTGAAATACCGGGGCTCCTTAGAGCTACTCCCCCTCCTCCTCCCCTCCCTCCCTCGCTTGAGCGATAAGTACCTACTACCATTGCGGTTTCGATATCCACGAATCCATCGGGATTCGGTCGCCGGACCGAAGGCCCGCCGGCGGGGGACTAAAAAGCGAGGCTTTGCGCGATTGCAATTTCTCGCGGCGGCAATTTCGCGCGGACGGCCGGCGCGCCGTTTCGATTGGGTTCCCTCGATCCCGAAATCAAGTTGCCGGTGCTTTGGAATCGCTCCTCCGGCGTCACGCCGGAAGGCATTACTCGCCACGTAGCCCGACCATGGGAAAGCGCCGGATCACGTTCCCGGTCATCCGAAACACCCTTGCCTCTGTCGCGGCTCTATCTCGGTCTACTTCTACCTCTCGCCTCATCTTTATCCCCGTCTCTCTCTCTCTCTCTCTCTCTCTCTCTCTCTCTCTCTGTGTGTGTGTATCTCTGTCTCTTACCCATCTTTGGCATCGCAAGTGCCAGGATGCGCGACAATAACGGAAAATTGGCTGTTTTATCTTTTCGAGGGAGAGCTCACTTGTTAAGCTCGCTGCATTGTCCCTCGCCCTGTCCGACTGTCTTGTTCCTCTCGACTCTACCCCCCTCCCCCTCCCCCTCCCCCTCCGGGCGAAGGGATGGGAACGGCTTTTCATGAGAGAGTCGCGTATATAAAAGCGGCAGGCGCGATCCAGCGCGCAGTCAGATGCGCGACCGATTCGTTCGAGAGCGTCCGCTTTCGCAGAGAAGGAAAGAGAAGCCGGGGAAGAGAGAAAGCGAGAGAGAGAAAGATGGAGGTAACAAGAGAGAGAGAGAGAGAGAGAGAGAGAGAGAGAGAGAAAGGAGAGAAGCTGCGGGTGCATCAGCAGTGATGATAGTGGCTCTCGAAACCAGGTTCCATTGAATTTGTCAGCAAATAAATAGACATTGTATATAACGCTGCCCGCCCTTTTTGCGTCGACGGCAACAGCAGGGGTGGCTTGTCGGTGTCGGCGGACCACGAAATCCGCGCTGGCCGACGCTGTGATGCGCGAAACGATCGAGAAATACAATCTGGAGATATAAACGCCAGAAGAGAGAGAGAGAGAGAGAGAGAGAGAGAGAGAGAGAGAGAGAGGAGGGGGGAGCGGAAGAGGCACAGGAGATGGAGAGAAGGAACGAGTTGAAAGGCAACGCGAGCTTTTCTCGCTGAATCCTCCATCCGCGCGTCTGTCTGTTGCCCGCCATATCGTCATGGAATTTCGCAAAATTCGCGTTGTCCAGATATCAAATTCTTTGACTAGGCGCAGGATGGAGAGAAGCAGGGATGGAGAGAGAGAGAGAGAGAGAGAGAGAGAGAGAGAGAGAGAGAGAGAGAAGAAGAAGAAGAGAGAGACCGAATGGTTTAACGTTTTAACGAGTTTTTTTCAAGGGCGAATTCTATCACGGGCCCGGAGGGCGGGGAAAAGAGGTGGATATGCAGCCACGTGGTCGGCTCTAATTATCGAACTCGCGCGCACGACAGAGAAGCAAATTCACTCGCGCGATATGCGAAAAAGAATTTCCCGTCGAAAGGGCGCGTTGCGATGCGATTACACGCGCACTGCTCGATATTGCGCGCGAGATAATTTAGCGAGGTTAACGTCAATCGTCAAGGAAGTAACGATACTGCGAGGCCAATTTCATTAGCGACTCTCGTTCCCCGTTCCTCGAAGTTAACGTCAGAAAACCAAAACACCGACAGGGATGCGTCGTGGCAACAGCACGCGCACGATTTCGCGAAGCACCCCCACCAAGGGTGGTAGTTAGAACTTACGAATTACGGTCGGGAGTCTTATTGACCGGAAGGGCGCAGCGACGCGCGTAATGACGCGACATTAACATCCGCTTTGATTAAGTATCCGCGATTTAATCGAATCGACCGGCCGCAAGTTTCTCGTCTCGCCATGCTCGTGAGAATTCGGACGTGGTACGACTGCGCCAGCCTGCCGCGCGATCCACGACATTTCTCACAATTTACCTAATAGCACGTCGCTGGAATTCTGATGGCCATTATCATCCCCGTGAGGTGCGCTCCTGCTATTCGCTACTGTGCGAGAGCGCAACCCCCTTTCGGTCTGACCTAATCCGCGCCATAATTAGTAACTACGTTTAATGCGCCGCGTAATACCGCGAGAACGAGACGTGAAGGAGCGGAGACTTGGGAGGAAAAAAAGCAATGAGCGAGATAACAGTCTGTGGGATTAGGTGAGGCGTGAGAGCGCCTCATGAAAGAATCGGAGCATTAAGTCCGAACGAGGCCGCGCATGCGCACGGCGCATGGAGGGGGAAAGACGGAAAGAATCAGGCGGGACGCGATACTTTCGATTGGAACAACGTCCATGATCGTCGGCGATCTATTTTAGCAGGAAATTGTATCTAATATCCCAAATGTTCATTTGCGCCGCGTCGAGTCACGGTCTTAAGCAGCCGTGAAAGTAAATCGAGATAAAAAAGGCTTCGATTTTCTCCGCGATGTGAGGATTTCCCGAAACGGGGAAATCCCCGAACAGCTTCGAAACACACGATGACATTCGCGTATCGATGCGTCTATCGGAAGAAAACTATGCGTTTGTCAAATTATTACAATAGGAGCAATCCGATTCCAAACGGAGAAACGCTAAATGATCGATTCACCTGTTTCTCGAAGCAACAGACTCACGATGAACGAAATATCTTCGTAACGTGAACGGCGAGAGGAGAACGCGAGAAGAAAGAAAATACACGCGCATTACCGTTCGCGATGATTGATTGCGGTCAGCTATCGTGACATTAATTCGGAAAATCGGATGGGATACATGACGGCATTCTCGCGTGCAGTTGTTTTACGATGAGGTCAAATGCTGTTCACATCGATCGGTATGAACGTTATCCCGATATCGTGCAAATTGACGCCAAAAACGCGGAAATGGAAATTAATGGAAAACGCGGAAATGCTTGGCAAAGGTCGAAAATAACAACGCGAATCATTATTCCGGCTCGCATGATCAATCGGACAGCGCGAACATTTTTATCTTCGAAACATGCCTTTACATATCGCGAGTGATCGAAATGCATCGTTTTCCTCCGCGAGGCCGGCGCATCGATACGCGAGTAATTCCCCGTAAGAGAATCTCTCGGACGATTCTGCTCCGAAATATCCTCATGTGAATAGAAAATCAGCACTTTCCTTCGTTTCGATCTATTTTCACGGCACGTACATTAAGATCGCATCGGAATCGATATAAACGAACTAAGCGGTCGTTGGAATATCGAATACAATTTCCAGCTAAACAGATCGCCGATTAATCATCCCTACACGGCTAACTCGCCATAACTCCAAACCAGCGGAATTACTCCCATTTTTCATGAAAATAACCTCAAACCTCTCGGGTAGATTCAGGAACTGGAAGCGCGCGGCAGCTTAAAACGCGTCAATCTGACGGAAGTTACACTCCCGGGCATGAGCAACTCTCGCATGTTCCGCGATTTGCGAAGCCCCGCAACCAGGGAGCGCTTACATCGCGTGGCTCGCGATTCGAGATGTCGAATTTTCGACGTAGGCTTCCGTTCGCGCGGCCCGCCGGGCTTTCGCGGCCATATCCCACTTCGCGAGCGGCCGTCGGCTCGTATATTTTACGGCGGCGCGCAGTAACTAACAATTCGTAGTTTGCGGCCCGCCGCTATATTTTCGTCAGTTCATTCCCGCGGGGCACTCGAGAACCACCAATTTATTGCCGGGGCTCCCCCCACTTTAACTCCGCCCCCTCCCTACGCCTGCGTCTCCCCCGCCGCCGCTCTTCTCCGCCGTCCATGGCGACGTCTGAACGCCGCGGCGGAGTTCTTAGTTAAGCATCTCGGCCTCTTCGATTATTCATGGATGAATAATCGCGTTGAGCGAATGAGCGAAATGCCAAGCTGCGAATCGTTATTCCGACGTTGGCGTTGATGTCGCTTAATAAGTGACATCATTCCATTATTAGAGCGATCCGTCGGTGATCGCTTAACAGCGCAAGTGGGAGGGAAATGTCAAAAGTTTCTCGTCGCGAGTTTCAATCCCCGTCCAAGTAAAGCACGGAAGCGGTAGCTTCATGTGGACGGAGCTGTCCGTACTTTTCTAAGCGCATGGCGTGGGATTAATTGGACGAGACATGTCGAATCGCTGCGAAAACGGCCATGCCAAGCATGCGCGTCGTTGAAACGAAACATTGACAGAGACAATCGCACAATTGCGATTCGCGGCGATTATCGACCTTCCCCCGTCCTCTCTCCCGCCCCGCAAGCGGAGAGTTGATCCGTCGCGGTGAAAGTGTTCGATACCGTCTCGATTGTCGAACTTTTCAATTATCGACAATTATCGATGCGACAGCATCGCCGAGCATCGACTCTCGAGAGCGACTCTTCTCCAATCGTCCCGCATCTCGCTCGCCCCCTCCCTTCCCTCCTGCCGTTCCCCCCTCAACCGGCGTGAGGAAACGCTGGATTATTTAGAAAACTGGCTTTTATCGCGCCGCGGGGAGGATAAAAGTCTGGAGGGGAGGGCGGAAGCTCGCGATCGGCCGGTTGTAAGCATCCCGGGAGGACTGCGGCGAAAGTGTAAATTACGAGCTCGGCGAGTCTGACGGCGAGTCTCTTCCTCTCTCTCTCTCTCTCTCTCTCTCTCTCTCTCTCTCTCTCTCTCTCTCTCTCTCTCTCTCTCTCTCTCTCTCTCTCTCTCTTTCTCTGTTGCACGGGCCCGCACGGTATTCGTTGAACCGCAGCAGCATCGCCACTGCTTTGGCAGCAGCGGGCGTCTTTCTTTTATATGATACGCGCGCCGCAGCCCCGAGACCCTTTCGCGCCACGCGAATGACTGCCGGAATACTTGGGCATAATTTATGAGTAAAATAAACTCACCAACGAGCCATGAATATCTTCGGTGGCGTAAATTCTGCGCTACCTCGCCCTTCCACCTCCACCCGGTGCAAGCGCGAGCAAGGACTCACCGCCAGCACCGTCGTCGTCATTGTCCCCGTCGTCACCCTCGTCTTCCTCTTCGATGCGGCGGTAATGGTGCATCACGACACTGAACACGTTTTTACTACGTCGTGTGGCATGATCAATTTCTCGCTGCTTCGGGAGCTGGATAATATCGAGATTTGTAAGGTCGCTTTACGATCCATCGAAAGCTCATCTCTCGAGAGCTTTCCGATACGCGACGCGCGTAGCTTACTTCACGCAATTCGCGTAGCTTACTTCACGCAATTCGCGTAACCAAGCATCGATCCTGCGTGTGTTTGGTTTATTTAACATCTTATTATAACCTTATCCGTAACGAGGAAAGTGCCGGACAAACGCGTTTTGCACAAAACGTCTACTGCGCCTGCGCGATGAGGACATCATCGCACGATCGCAAGATCGGATTTACGATTTTAGGATTCATTTTTAGGATGAACGCTTCGCAGCCGTTCCTGGACTCGGGAACCATCGTAATCCATATATTTCCTCCCGACGTCGTGGAAATGGCCGGTCGTCATGCCCCGACGAGTTAAGCCGCAAGGAAGGCCCGACCGGGGAGGTTCGCGAATATGTAAGCGGCCGCGTTCATAAATCGCGGGCTGGGCGAACGAACGAATGAGCGCGCGTCCGCCCCCACTCCGACCGCTATCGGCCGGTACCTCCGCTTCGGAAAGTGTTACGGTGTAATAGAAACCGGCGCGATAACGTTATCTGCCGGCATGTAACGCGCTCTGTCTGCGGCGCGTGATTAATACGAGGGCGCCGTCCACGTACGTCCCGTTTCTCGATTCGCCTTCGCCGTCGTTGAGTGCAGCCACAGAGAGAGAGAGAGAGAGAGAGAGAGAGAGAGAGAGAGAGAGAGAGAGAGAGAGAGAGAGAGAGAGAGAGAGAGAGAGAGAAGACGTTTATTCCCAAAAAGGAGCAACGAAGGATTATCGGTCGTGGTCATAAATCCTGCCCGTTGCGGGGCGGATGGGGGCGAAGCCTCCCTGCGAATCCTCCACGGTACTCGCGTGCACGCGCGCGCGCGTCCTACAGCTGGCGCTGAAAAATATTGGGGCGAATTAGCGCGCTAATTCGGGACCTCTCTAATCGCCCTTCCCCGTATCCCCGTAACGAAGATAATAGTGGTGATAATTCTGTTGCACCAACGCGGAATTAAATTCGGCTAAGCGTTCGAGCTAATTGAATCGGTCACTCCGGGAAACGCATCGGCGAATCACCTGGCGGGATCGGTTACACATACTCTAGGACAATTATTCTTATCAGGCCTGCAAAGATACGCGCGTAAGAAGAACGAGAGAAAGTACAGAAGCAGAAGCTGCACGTGTGCCTTCATCTCGGATTCATTGATATCGAGGGCGGACCAACGCGAATGCAAATTTCCTTCTATAATAGATGATAAGGAATAGACCGCGAATCGCGCCGCGAATCGATTACACGGAGCGGATTCTCGTGATCAGCAGACTAATCACGAGGTGAGCAATTACGAAGGCTAACGATGATCGCGTTAAATCGCCGCGCCTGCTCGTCTGATTAGCCCCCGTTTGATTCCTTCTTCCGATCGTTACCGCTCGCGATCTAAACAAACCGTTCGCGGCTCGTTCGCGAATAGTCAATACGTAAACACACGTGTGTCGATGACGACGACATTGCTTTTCGCGTCTGCTTTGTGTCGATCAATGTGCAATCGCAGCCGCACGATGGACCAATTCAGGCCGATTCAGGCCACGTCGTTTCCGACGACGGGGAGGGGAATTAATTACGATCCGCAGCTTTGAGAACTTTGAGAACGTGCGCGTGGCTCTGTCCTTCTTTTCATGCGATCGTAAAACGCATCGATCGTGTTTCTCTTGGGACGCGAAACGATCATTCGTCGTGTGAAATCATGAAACTTGTATGAGACCTATGCTCATTAAGAACAACAGAAATGAGGACTTTAAGATGCATCACCGGCGACACTCCGCGGGACAGAATTCGCAACGAAGACATCCGCAACATCTAAGAGATCCAAAATGTCATAAGGTGAGTAATGAGAATCAGAAGACGAGCATAGAAATATCAGGTAAACAAGAGAAATGATAACCGGCTGGCAAAAATCGCAAAATATGGAAAATCAAACATTTTCAGGCGTCACTTGGACAGCCTCCAAAATGTTGATATCAAAAGTTGAACATCAACATCACTGGATGAAATAGGTCCTATGAGAAGAAGAAGAAGAAGAAATCGTTAGCGCGGATGGCTGGATTATCATCAGCGATCGGCATACGTTCAGTTCATCTACGCTAAAGTAGAAGATTAATTGGCGGGGTTTATTTTTTTTCCGTGCGGCCTCGTCCAAGCGCTCTCGACGACTTTTTGGTGGCGGCACTCTCTCCCGCGGATAAAACTTTGGCATCACACCATACTGCGAAACCAATTCACGATGAGCACTCGACAGAGATACGCTTCACCACCTCGCTCGCAAATGCCCACTCGAAGCGCACACGCGTGCCTCCAGCTGCATTCATAATGTGTACGCAAGTACGTACGTGCGGTGCTATTTCGAAAAGGCTCAGTGTGCGTGCGCGGAGTTTGGAGTCTGCTGAAAATCAATGTAGCCTGCGCGCACGCACACGCATGCGGCGGAAACTCGATCGCGCGTTTTCGCGGCCGAGCGAGGGCGCGCATTAGCGCGTGTCCGCGCGCGTTTCCTGCATTTATATTGTATTATTTTCCGCAAGCGCGGGCGGAGCTTTATTTCGACGGTTCCGCCATTAAAGAAACATTTTTCCGCGACGTTGCCCCCCGCCGTCGTGAAAGCCTGATTGGGATTTTATTCGAATTTACTGTCAGTCCCGGGCAAGATTAAATGTAGATCATACGATATTAAATTCTTCTGCATGGATTTCATCGTTCCCTTCCTTCTCTCTCTCCCCTCTCTCTCTCTCTCTCTCTCTCTCTCTCTCT